>BHFT01029487.1:0-30049 GCA_004320025.1 Laticauda laticaudata
GGGCTGGCAGCAGATGGCTGAGGCTTTCTCTTCTTCCCCATGGTTGTGGGGTTGCTGGCTGGTAGGCAGGCTGGCAGCAAAGCAGGCAGGGTGGCAGGCAGGAAGGCAGCAAGGCTTGCAGGCAGGCAGGCAGCAAGGCTGGCAGGCAGGCAGGCAGCAAGGCTGGCAGGCACATTTAAAAGAATATTTAGTAACCTTGATTTTCCTCAGGGCAGAAAGAATACTGGTAAATATATATAATTCATTAATTACATTGTTTTATAGCTTTTCTGTTTGGAAAAGTACTTAAAACCATTAAACTTACAGATATAATATAAAGATAAACAGTAGAATGGCTATATCAAATGAAAGAAAAGACAGTAGCAAAAGAAATAGTCATCTTGGATGCAATTCCAAAACATTGGCATTGACAAAATCACCATCAGTTTATTACAAAAGGCAGCTTTCTTTGGACCAGCTTACATTCTTCAACAATATCTTTACCACCATCAAATAATAATATCTATCCCTGGTCTTTGGAAAGGACTTGATAGGTGGATAAAAATTTCAAGCCAGTCCAAACATCTGTCTAACATCATCTGCTATGAGCCATAATGTTAATAATTACAGGTACTCCTTGAGTTACAAATGAAATGGAGTCTTCCAATTACATTTGTAACCCGAGGATTCATTAATTGGAACTCATTAAATGAATGAGCACCATTCCTTTTTAAGCCCCTGTCACACTGCACCAACAGATGCAAAGAGGATGTAAAACAGACAAAAAAGCTTGCCATCCGTTGTAACGCATGTACTCACTGCCTCTTGTTGCTACCCTCCTATCCATCCAAGCATCCGTTTATTGACGTTTCATCCGCCTCAAAAGTTGAAGCTGCTCAAAACCTTTGCGCAGAAAAATGTATCCATCGTCCGTTATGCTATGCCGCGTACGCATCCGTTCTGCATCCGTCTACGGCATCTGCTAAGTATCCGTAGGCTGCCGTTCCGCATCCGCGCAAACTCGCATTGTGTTGGACGCAGGGAAGAAGCGGCCGGATGCGAGAGTGGAAATGCAGAAACGGATGCGTAGCGGGAGTTGCAAGCATGGAAACAAAGGCGTTAAAAAGGCCGAAAAATACGTTTCGCAGAAGGACCTATCATCGGATATTAAGCGATATGTCTACAGGGATGCCTAGAGGATGCCTGAGGATGCCTAGAAGAGGATGCAAAGGGACGACCTATAGGACTAGCTATAATAAGGGGAGCAACACAAATCTGGATCTACTTTCAGACAGCAGGCCCTTGTGGTGCGGACCTACTGTAGCCTTCATCTGCCTCTTCCACAGCGATCCAGTCATATGATCCACATGTGGAATTGTAACCACAGTCCTTTTGGCAGCCACCATCGTGGTTCTGGCAGAGGGAGTGCAAGGCCATCTAACAGCTCTATTCAACTCTACTACGGGAAGAAAGGAGGCTGGCCAAGAAGCGTTGGGTCCGAGATGGATCGGGAGAAGAGGCAGAGTGGACAGACTGGTACAACGAAGGCTGAGTGGGTGGAGCTGAGGAAGGAGCCCCGGGCATTCAGAAACTTCATGAGGATTCGCCCAGCCATGTTGTGACGAAGCTGTGCAGTGCCTGTACACCCAGGTTGACCAAGCAGGAGCACAAACTTCCGGCCCAGCTCTGGACCTGGCTCAAAGGTGGACTGGCGTACGTCTGCGCCACCGCTGTGCTTCAGGGACCACCTACAGGAGATGCAGTAGGCGTGCTGGGAGGGTGCCACCAACACCCCATCAGGCATTCGTGGTCGAGAGAAGTGGTGAGGGCATCATTCAAAAAATACAAGGAGAGCTCCTCCATGCGCCCTCCACTGGAGAGAGGAAGAAAGTTGCAGAGCAGTGAGTTATCAGAGGTGGAACTTCCACACACCGTTGGAGCCAATCGATGGCAAGCATGTGGCCTGGCACAAAGCTCCAGCCAACTCAGGGTCCACTTATTTTCAACTACAAGGCTTCTTAGCATCAATCCTCTTCGCCATGGTCGATGCTTCGACTACAAGTTTCATGTACAATTCGATGCTCCTATGGCATGGCTCTCTTCAGGATGCCCAGGTATACACAACCAGTTCACCTCAGGAGGAGCTGGGGTTTCCAGGTACTTCTCACCAACATTGCAAGAACCAGAGTGAGGGCCAGGGGGAGGGATGGTAGCCCTGTCCCTCTTGCAAGGGTTGGCAGCACCGATGGCTGAGGCTTGCTGTGGCTTCAGCTTGGTTGAGTGGGTTGCTGGCTGCCGGGAGGCTGGCAGCAAGGCTGGCAGGCGAGGTCTGGAGCAAGGTGTAAGCCAGACAAGCCAAGGCTGGCAGGAAGGTGGCAGGGAGGCAGGCACCAAGGCTGCAGTGAAGGCTGCACGCAGGCATCGCACTCAAGGCTGGCAGGCAGATCTTGGCTGGCAGCAAGGCTGGCAAGCAGCGCAGACAGCAAGGCTGGAAGCAAGCTTGCAGGCAGACATGCAGGCAGGACAGGCAAGGCATGATGTGGTTGGAAGCAGGTTCTTCCTCTGAATGGTGACCGATTCGTGAGCTGCTTCCATTATACCATGGGGTGCTGCGCCAATGCATCCTCCCCGCATGCAACTTAACACTCGGTGTCTGCTAGCCTTCCCTGTGGCATCCGTGTGCAATCCGCTGTATCCGTTCCGCCATCCGCTTTGCTGAGGCTTGCGCAGAAGCATAGCGGACTGTGCCCAATCGCCTCCCATCTGCTTCCATCCGCCCGGGCTTCCTTTCCGCATCCGCTTCCATCCGCCCTACCCTGCGTCCTCCCCCCATCCGTGTTATCCGCTCCGGTTATGCAAATTTTTGCCCCTTCTGAGAGCGGATAACAATGGATGAAACATTTTGCTCGTCCGTTTTGCATCCGTTGGGCAGTGTGACAGGGCCTTTAACAGTTGTGGTTGTAGGCACCTTCCTGCTTACCAGATCTTCTCCCTAGATTTCAGCAATTGAGCCACCGTGAAGCTGGAGAGCTTGGTGCACTCACCACCCTGTACCCCTTGCTTTGCTTTGCATCTGACAAGCAAGGGGCACAGGGCAGGCAGCACTCCAAGCTCTCCAGCTCTGCAGCAACGCAATTGCTGAAATCCACATGGGAGATCTGACAGGCAGGAAAGTGTCTTCAGGCCACAATGGTTGCCCTGAGGCAGATACTCCTTGTCTACTGGAAGCAATGGGAAAGTGTTCTTGGCATTGTATTTTCCACTTTCTGGCCTCAAAGTAATAGATGAGACCTTGGAAAGATACAAAGAGCTTTGTTGATTAGGATTTCAACTCCTTTGTGATTCAGCAAGGACAGTTCTACTTTTGCAGAATAAAATTGCCTGATTGCCTTTCTTAAATACGTTTTTGTATTTCAAAATTCACATATTAAATGTATTCTTAGTCTGAAAGTTTAATAATATAATGCTTGTTAGCATAGCGTTGTCTCCTTGGTTTGGCTTGTATTCCTTGCAAATCACTATGTAAACAAGAACCAGCATAGTCGTCACAATAGGAGACTTTATGCATTATCCTCTGGTATATTTTTAGTATTTTCCTTGTTTTTTTCCTATGAGAAAGTAATCATATGTACAGTACATGACAATAAATGACTTTCCAAAAGTCAACAACCCTGGAAGAGAGTATTGTACTTCATCTATAAATATATAGTGCTTTGTATGATCAGTCAAGTCAGGGTTCAGAAGGCCTAGAAATGATTTTTTTTTTGTCATTCTGACTTGCTTATGTTCAATTAACAGAAACCTCAATTTAGATGAAGGTAGAAGCTTTATCTTTGCCTATTTGTTTCTCTTGTATGAAAGATAAGGTGATTTTGGGGCTAAGGTGTTATATTCATGAGTACAATTGATTGCCTTCACTGCATACGAACCAGATTCCATTACAACGTACTATCAGTGGACTGGCTTGTTAAAATTGTACAGTTTAAAAAGTCACTGCAGATATCATTATGAAGGAGGCATGAAACTGTGATGCTGTGCCAAGTATCAGCCAGTGGCCAGGTACCAGACAATGGTTTTTTTGAAGATCCAAGGACAATGAACACCCAAGTAGGAAAGGATATTCTAAACTTTATTAATGTAGCCAGATGTAAACAAAAACATAAAAGCATAACGTAACATACCAAGCAAGATGTTCTTGCTTCAGCTGTTGGGAGCCCCAGTGACAACAACAGAGAGATCCCAATGGCCAAGTTGTTTTTGTTTTTTTTTCACAGCACTGAGTGTTCAAGCCTGTGACAAAGCTCAAAGCATAATTTCAGGGTTTTTATTAAAACTTGGCACCACGATTTCATGGCACTGCTTCCATGGTCAGGAGACTGGAAGACTAGACCTTGACTGAATAAGTGCATAACTGGGATGGGAATGAAAGACTGAGAATTATCTAGATAAGCTGGTGCTTTGCAGCTGTGTGAAGATTTCCTCCACCTTGCCAGCAAAAGTAAAAAAAACAAAACAAAACACCAAGCGGATTAAACTTAGCTCAGAATGAACCCTAAATTTATACTGTTTTCTAAATATGAAGGAGAAATCAAAATACATCACTAAACTCTCAAAGTACAATAGTCTTTCACAGCGCCACTAAATATGATTACTCTAATTGTAAGTATTTGTTATATCACGGAACATCTGCTAAATAAAACAGTGAAAGGAATAGCACTATACAATAATAAAAGGAAATTTGTCTTCTTAAATAAGGACATGTAAATATGGATTTAAAGATAAAAGCAATTTTTAAAAAGTAATATAATTAATGCAGAAATTAGGAATAATTTTTTGCAGAGATCCTCATGACAACACATTATCTCTTCTTTGCTGCATTAAATTCTGTGCCGTATCTTGGATGTCCTGTTTAGTTCTTATGGCATTTACAATGAATAAAAGGGTGTGTGTGTGTGTGTGTGTTCCCTTTTTACTTTAAGTAAACTGAAGAGCTATGGAAAGATTAGAGTGATCTCCAATTCAATATTGCTACTATTATTACAGTATTCCAAGTCCTGCTATGCTTCCTCATCATGAAGGAGGTGTTCCTGAGGGTTCTAGTACAATTCCTGTCACCAACTTGCCATCGGCAACTCACCGCCACCAACTCACCCCTCCCCGTTGCCATGGGACACCTCACCCTGGCCAATTCTTGGTGGGAACAACTCGCTGCAAGCCTGGCCCTTCTAGTGTGGTTTCCAAAACCAGCCCAGCTTATGGGAAGCAAAAGTTCCTGCCAGCCCTCACTCCTTCCAAAGGCTTCCTCGCCTCATTTTCAAGGCCCTTCTCATGAAAGTCAGGCTAATTGGGAGTCATTGTTCAACACACACACACACACACTATTCCTAGTTTGCGGACTTTTAGTCTGCTAAGCTGCCAGTCACTTCCAGCCTAGGGGAGAGAAGAACTTGTCCTTCAGCATACTGCACTAGATCCTGATGGGTCCCAGGCAGAAAGAGGGGCAAGCACAGATGAGGTTTCCCCACAGTAAGTTGGTCAGGGCATGATGTTCCACGGTAAGGTGGTGGGGCGAGTTGTCTCATTCAGATTCCTGGCAGGGAAGAAAGAAGAATACTGGGAATGGTCACAAGAGCATAAAGAGGTAAGCCTGGAATTACAGTTGTCAGTCATGCTGGATGTTAAGTGGGTCATGACCATGCCTGATTTTATTGTCTTCTTTTGTGGTGGTATTTAAGCAAGTCACCAGGGTCATTAGCAAACAATACAGACATTACCCAAATCCATTGTCTGCAATAGGCATTTTCTGCATATTTTAATATGATTATTGTCTTACTTTATGCTCTAATCATTAATGCAGAAAAAGAGAAATTTGATGAGTTCTGTGGTCAACCTCAAATGAACAAAACATGCAGGCAAAATGTACTGCTTGTGTCTAGAGACTAGAATAGGAAAATTAGAAATAGTAAGGAGAAAAGTGTAGTTGGATCAATATGGTCTTGGAGACAGAAATTCAGCAGGAAAACAACAATTGCTGTCAGTCCAATGATTCCTTTATTGCTAACACAATCTTCATCTAACCAAAATGATGCATATGGACATTACCAGATGCAGCACACAGAAATAAAATTGACTATCTTATTAGTTCAAGACAATAGAAGACTGCAGTTATTACAGCAAAGATGTAACTGACAATGGCTCAGCTCACAAATGGCTCACATGCAATTTCCAAGTCAAGCTAATATTGAAGAAAAGCCAACCGGTTTCCATCAGGATCACTTTGAAGTCTTGAACCTCATTTAGGAATGATGAAATGAAATCAAAGAAGTTGTTAAGGATGAATGAGGAAAGAGAATGTCAAATATAAAATAATAGAAGAAAGCAAATCAGATTTTAAAACAAAAAATATAAATTGCCCAGAAGAGAAGCCAAAACCAAGAAAGGCAATGATCTCATAGAATTTTGAAGAACAGTTAAAAGAGGCAAAAAATGGTATTATGACATCAGTAAAGACATGAAAATGAAACCAGATACAGAAAAATAAGGGTAGACCTCTGAATTCAGAAGCAAGTTCCTATCTCAAATTGATATATTGAATGATACCAATGGATAAATAGTAACTTTCATGCAAATCAAATAAAGATGGGAGGAGCACATTGAAATTTTACATTGTAGAAATGTCAACATTCCAGATATTGCCAGATATATTCCCTATCTGCAAGAATTTATAGTCCTAGAATATGAAGCTAGATAAGTATTCTCCATCATTCCCAAAATTGGAAGGTTATAGAAATATCTAGCACAACATAAGGAGGTAACCCTAAGTAAGATCCTTCTTCATTGAGGAAAGTGCTGGTCAGTTGAAAGTGGAATCTTTGCAGTTCTCCCAAATGAGAATTTAATAGTGTTGTGGGCAGTGGGCTTAATAGTGTTGTGGGCAGTGGGCTTAATAGTGTTGTGGGCTGCTGCTGATTTGGACTGGCTTGCCCATACCATAGTTACGACCACCGGTTGGGCCCACCCACCCAGGCGCTATTCCTCTTGTATTTCTTATCTTTTTGCTTGCGTGCCCCGCCCTCGCAGCCCAGCTGCTTTCAATGCCTTGCCTGATCTACTCACCTTGGCTGCTGCGTGTACAAAATTCCCTTGTTTTTGCAGCTGTGCCCAAGCGCAGATGGCACGTGCACATAGTGCACATGCACGTGCAAAGAGGCCATGCGCACATGCACTCACATTTTTGGCAAACTGGATGTTAAACCAGTGGCAGCCCACTTTATGATTCCCCCTCCTCTGTCGAAATGCAAACAGGCAACCTTATGGCTGCTTTCAAGGACACCTCTGATGCAGCTGCCTCTTCTTCCAGGCACCCCTTCTATTAGACATAATTCACATATCTGATACTTAATTGCTTGCCTTATATGCTTGCCCTGCATTGCATTGCTTGTGATTTATTACCTAATTGATTCTGTACAAGATTTGTATGCTAATTTTCCCCAATGCAATCAATTGAACACGAGAGTTAAATAAAATAAAGTCTTTTTGGGGAAATTGGAACTGTGTGTCGGATACTTTTATGAAGTAAAATTATACAGCAGGATAGAATAATACTGCTGCAGCATTAAAGAACATGGGCAGAGTTTAAACATATCTAGTTAGCTTGTAAATGTTACCGGAGACTTTCATAATATATAGTTACTTAATGTTGCAGAGTAATTCAACATGAATATACCCAATTTAAAATATGATTTACCTTTCAGAAAATGCACATATTAAAATGTATATTTTAATTGTTTGTCTGCCTTTATAGGAACTAAAGCAGCTTTAAGTTTTATTTTCTACCCATTTCCTAGTTATGTCTAGCATGGAATTTGCCCTTTCCACAATTGCTATCCACTGAGTCAACATCTTCATTGAGCTATCTAATAAGATCCCTTTTCCCTTAACCACTGACATTTCAGACCCCATCAGAATATGTGTGAAATTAGCATTATTTGCCACAGATATTCATAGCTTTGTTCTTATTTCAACTGAGCTGCATTTGTCATTTGATCATTTTACTCAGTGCAAAGATATGTTTTTGAGATGCATGTCTTTATTATAGCTTCTTTGTTGATTTGAATAGGTGGTATCATCTGTAAACTTTGTTACTGTGTAATCTCTCAGGTCCTGGCATATATCTGGTTACTCAATTTGTTTTAGTAATTTCACTACCCTCCCAAAGATAGTCAGTGCATGCATGTGTCCTATATCTTTTGCAGGAATTACAGATGCAAATAATTTAGTTTCTTTGCTGTATCCATATCTTCCTTGCATGTCCTTAAAATGTTAAATAAAACAAGTGAACATAAAAAAATATATGTAACTCAGTTTTAGATAATTATGTATCATAAAACAAACGCCTACCTTACTCCTTATTGTTTTTTCAGTTAGGAAGGGGTTATGAACCTTTGCTATTTATATGTAGAATAACAGTAGTGCTCATGGAATTTATGTTAAAGTTGTATTTTATTTTATACTAGCATTTCTATGCCATTAAATTCCACACTAGTTTGATCCTGAGATTAAGGCACTGGGCTAAAAACCAGGAAACTGTGAGTCCTGCACTAGGCTGGGTGACTTTGGGCAAAGCACTCCTCAGCCCAACTCACCTCACAGGGTTGTTGTTGTGTGGAAAATTGGAGAAGAAGAAGTATTAGGTATGATTGCTACCTTGAGTTGTTTATAAAAATAATAAAAGTGGGATAAAAATAAATAGCATAGATGAGAATGGCATACATAAAAATGACACAAAACCAGAACATTAAAAATCACAGTACTCGAAAATATGTATCTTCGTGGCATTGATTAATATGGCTAGATACAGCACCTAACAATCTTGGATGCTCACTTCCAGAGCCCTGTTTTTACTTCTTTATAGAAATGCATTAGGGGAAAAAGTAGTCGTTGTATATGAGGCCAAGCTGTTCCATAAAAATAGCAGCATCAGCAGGAAGGCCCTGTCATGGGATACTTACAGAAGAATTCTTTTGGAGATGAGGCCTTCAGGGCTTCTCCCTCATGTTTAACTAGATGAAAATAGCATTCCAAGCTCACAGTGAAGATTCTCCTAGACTCGCAGCATCTGCTGGAACAATAGGTAGTGCTTATGGTTAGGAGAATCTTTGCTTAATTACATCTTATGTGCCAGTTTTGTAACCATTTTTGGATCAGGATGTGTTATATATGGTCACTCATACACCCTTGTCATCTGAAGCCTGGACTATGACAACTTGTTCTACTTAGGACTAAGCCATGAAGACTTAACTTTTCAGGAGGGTATTTGGGACTGCAATCATTATGTGGTATATTTAGTGGAGGTCTATTTCATTAGTCCTGATAGTCTTAATGCATTAATTGATGTAAACTATTTAGAATCTTCATGAATTGAGCAGAACATAAGACACAATGAATAATATAAATAAATAAAATTATATCCACTAATATATCCTTTTCTTTTCAGTTGCAACCAGAACAATTGGACTGTGGTGCAGCACATCTCCAACATCCATTATCAATTTTGCATCCAATCAAGGCTAAACCAGTGTTTACTTCACCAGGCCTTACATCGGTGGCCGTCTCCAGTATCAATAATTACACAGTTGTATTTTTAGGAACAGCAAATGGAAGACTGCTTAAGGTAAAATGAACTGGATATCAAAAGGCTATGGGTGTTTTTGCAACTCACAGTGGGGTATCTTTTTGATTGTGAATCTCCCATTCCTAAATGCCATGTTGATGGGTTTATCTCATGCTAAGCAATTGTAGTTTGTAAACCATACCATAGTATGAATGAGCCAAGCCAACTGTGATTTATTCAACAAATTATTATTTGATTTATGGTCAAAATGACTAATTTTCTTCATTAATCAGGTTTCTGATGAGGCATTTATTTTCCATACTAATCATTCTTTCTTATCTCCCATCTCTTTAAGGATTTTATGAACTCTGTTCAGTCATATCTGCATGTTTTTAATATTTATGTGGAAAAAACTGCAAGCCTTATGCAGTATTGATACATTTTCTGAACAGCCTGTATATACTTACGAAACCACAATTTTGAGAAATCCACAAAACAGCATATTTTACTCTAAATAAATTTACAAAGTAGAATTTCTTTTAACAACAAAACGAAATGAACCTTGTAGAAATTTTAGCTCCCATAATAGGTGTAGCTATGTCCAAACAAGAAAGTAGACTGCCTAAGACATCTTTTTGCACTTAGCAAATGAAGATTCTATCTACAGGTAAAACTCGAAATATTAGAATATTGTGCAAAAGTTCATTTATTTCAGTAATGCAACTTAAAAGGTGAACCTAATATGTGAGATGAGACTCTATTACCATGCGAAAGCAAGAAGTTTCAAGCGTGATGCGTGTCATAATTGAGATAAGATTATAGCTTGCATCTCATGGAATGAAGCAAAAATCCAAATCCACAATCCAGAAAATTAGAAAATTGTGCCAAAAGGTTCAATATTCTAGGCTCAAAGTGTCCCCCTAAATCAGCTAATTAAGCCATAGACCCTGCACCCAGGGTTCCTGAGCCTTTAAATGGGTCTCTCATTCTGGTTCAGTAGAAGCACAAATGATGGGAAAGACTGCTGACCTGACATTGTGCGAAAACCATCATTGACATCCTCTCCATAAGGAAGGGAAAAGCCTCAAAGGTAAATTGCAAAAGAAAGTATGGATCTTTCCCAAGTGCTGTATCAAAGCACATTAATAGAATTATGTACGAATAGAAAAGTGTGGAAGAAAAAAGGTGCACAAGCAGCGAGGATGAGGCCCCTTCAAAAGTTGTTTGGGGACTTTCACAGGAGTGGACTGAGGCCTGGAGGTCGTGCATCAGAAGCCACCAACATAAGACGATCCTGGACATGGCTTCAAATGTCATTAATTCCTCGTCAAGTCCGCTCCCGGAACAACAAACCAACAGAAGCTATTCTACCAAGGGAGAGAAAACAGAATTGCTCTGTTTGGCTCAGTGTCAAAGTCCCTCTTTTCTGGATGAGAGCAACTTTTTGGCATCTCATTTGGAAACCAAGGACCCAGAGTCTGGGAGAAGAATGGAGAGGCAACGACAAGCTGCAAGATAGTTGAAGTCCAAGTGAATTTCCACAGCTGTGTTGCTTTGGGGAGGCCATGTCATCTGGCTGGTGTTGGCCACTGTGCTTCCATTAATCCAGGGATTAAGCGCAACCAATCTACCAGGAGATTTTGAGCCTTATCGCTTCCTTCTGCAACGACTATGGGATGCTGACTCAAATTTTCCAGCAGGAAAACTTGGCACCTGCCCAACAACTGCAAAGCACAATAACCTGGTTCAATGACCGTGGATTACTGTGCTTGACCTGCCAGCAAACTGTTCCTGAGCTGAGCCCCATAGAGAATCTGTGGGGTAATTAGCCAAGAGAAAGAATGAGAGACCACTGAGACCGAACATGCAGCAAGAGCTTGAAAGGCCACTATGAGGACCACATCCTGGTCTTCCCATTGACACCTCAGCAAGTGCCACAGGCTGAAGCTTCATGCCATAGCCACATTGAGCACTAATTGATGCAAAAGGGCCGAAACAAGTGACTGAGTACATATGCATGCTTAACTTTTCAGAGGTCAATATTGTTCTATGTACAATCCTTGTTTTATTGATTGCATGTTATATTCTAATTTTCTGAGATTGTGGATTTGGGGTTTTCATGAACTGTAAGCTATAATCATCTCAATTGTGACACATCACAGCTTGAACTATCTTGCTTTGCATGTAATGAGTCGATCTCATATAAAATTTCCCCCTTTTAAGTTACATTACTGAAATAAATGAACTTTTGCACAATATTCTAATTTTTTGAGTTTCACCTGTACATTGCAAGGAGCCTTGGTTCTATTTTTAACTTTAACAAAATCTTATTATCTATTTCTTAGCTTGACATTGTGTTCCAGGCAGTCAAGACTAGTGGTGAGCCTGTAGCTTGCTTTTCATAATCATACTCACATGATAGTTAATGGAAGAGAACATATTGCCCACTGTAGTTTCGTTACACTACATTTCCTATCCTCTATCAGAGGTGTAAAACTGGTGGCCCATGGGCCGGATGCGTCATTCACAGGCCACCCCAGCTCCATGAATGGGAAAAACGTCATGAAACGTCATGTGACAGCAACATGACCCCACAAATTTGACACCCATGCTCTAGATAATTAAGTTGATTGTATTCATCTGTCTTTCCTTAATAGGAAATCTGATCCATCATACACCCCTAGGATATAATAAGTGTTACTGGAGATAGTAGTTCTCCAGTGTTCAAACACGTTTATGAGGTACAGAATAACAGAGTTGAAAGGGGCCTTGCAGGTCTTCTAATCTAACTCCCTGCTCAAGCAGGAAACCAATCTGGACAAATGGCTGTCCAATCTCTTGTTAAAAACCTCCAGTGATGGAGCACCCACAACTTCTGAAGGCAAGCCATTCCACAAATTGTTCTCACTTCAGGCAATTTCTCCTTAGTTTCCAGGGCAAAGTTACACTGATACAGCTTATTTGATTACAATCCTGTTGATAAAATTAAATAATTCATATCTGGAAAATGTAAGACTGGCCTGGCATATTAATCCAAGATTCTCTTAACTCAAAACAGAAAAATTAATCACTCATCAAAGTGATCATCACACAGGCTTTCATTCTTCAATAAAAAAGGAATTAGTTGTTCCGTTAAGTTGCATATGGATATACAATATCTTCTAATTCTTAACTTTTAATCAGCAGTTGAGGCTAGAGTGTAATCAAGATGTTATTTAATATATTGTAGGAATAAATGCTTGTACTTAAGATGTTATTGCACAGCTTTTAGCTATTAACAATGCCTATTTATAAATTTTTCCTCTCTTGATTAGTACTTGTGAAAAAGACAGGCTCCCCCACACTTGTAGTGGTCAATGCCTCATTGGTTATAGTAATTGCTGAACTGAAGAGTGTGTAATATATCTGTTTTATCCATGTTGAAACAATACATTGGAGACCACAATTTAAGGCACCATTATGGTCTCTACCCCAGCAACAGCCAGCAGCTGCAGCTGCCATAACTTCACTGTATGCCTTTTGCTGAGGAAAGAGCTCTATGTTAGCCAATTGCTGCTTACACCTATGCCTGCTAAATAGATGCCACCCTCTAATGGAAAAATATAACTAGAAACTGGTTTATATCAATGTGAAGATAATAATACATAATGTAGAATATTAGATCAGAGTAGGAAGAGAAAAGAAGGGAATCTGATTTCTTTCTTGCTTTGAAAATGTTCCAAGAAGGTAGAAAAGATAGCTGAGGTTCTCTCTCTGGTTTGATATTTGCCCAGAGGCCCAGTTTACACAACTGAAGTGCTAGGTAACTGGCCTCAAAGTCAGCTGCACAGGCAATGAATGTGAACTACATTCCTCACCCAGCTTATATTCACACAGCAATAACAGCTCTGTTTCCATTATCATATCAAAAATGGCAGTCTTATCTGCTGAACCTCCATTAGAAAAAGATTCCCAGCTCTTTTATTCCTAGGATAATTTGTTGAGATAGCTATAATCTAATTGTACTCCACCACTGCACAACCAGAAGCCTTTTTACCTTGGGGGCTCCTTATTTGGCATGGAATACAGAATATTTGAGTGATAATTCAGGTTTCCCATCCAAGACAAGACAGTAAAAGGAGGCTAGGCGATGTTCAGCCAGTTCCTAATCAGCAATTATAATTTCCTATTGCATAGGCAATTAATATGGTCCAGTAAATGATGAAGTACACCAGACGAAGGCATATCACAAGGGCCATTATCAGCGGCACATTCAAGAGAGACATTAACAGAACAAAAGTAAATGTAAAGGAGCAACATTTCCAATGTTACATAAAATATATTGCAAATTAAAGCCATAAGACAAACCATTTTGCCAAGGTATATTTCTGAAATATAGTTTTGTCAAATCTTGTTTAGCTTAAATAATGCATGACTGACTAATTCCAGCCTAAAAACAACATTGGAAATTTTTCTGACATTTAAAAAAAAATGCTTTAATTTACTGTAGAGAAGATAAAAGAAAATTTGAAAAGGATAAAGAAAGGAAATAATAAAGAATATATTTGTGAATGTGTATTTAATTAAGATAATTAATTAAATTGAGGCTTGATCATATCAATATTGATCAGTCTTTCCATGATATCCAGAAAGACAAGCAGAGAAGGAACATATGTCATCAGGTCATGATTACATTCATGTCTTTCTCTATGCTTCATGCTTAATAAATCTATTAATATAGTTCTACAAATATACATAAGTTTCAGATAGTTGTCATATAATTCCCATTAAAATTGTATTCTCTTCTTAAAACCAAATTAACAAACTAAGAGACATTAAATCAAAAAGAATAATAAATATTGAGTCAAAGCTGTATCATGTGGTAGTTGTTCCCTTGATCATTTTACAGCAGCACAATATATAACTGTTATTAAACATTCTGAGGTGTTCAGTAAGCATGAACAGAATTAAGATGAACTTAAACTCATGAGAAAACAATATACTTCAAGAAGTTTAACCATTGATTTGCTAACATGGGATATTTCAACTCTTTAATCCAGGGTTCTTGCAAGTAATTGCTCTACAATTTAGCAATGCTCTTTAATTTTAAATTAAAATTAAATTAATATTTTAATTGTAAAATATTAAAAATATTTTCAGTTTAGAATAACCCAGCACATATTTCAGTCCTGATAGCAATTCAAGAATTTTATATGCTTCTAATGGATGGTTTAGTTTACAATAGCCACCATTTTCTTACTTCATGTTCTTTTAAAGATGAAAGAAATTTTTCATGTAATACATTTCAAGATTTCATAGTTCTTGCAAAATGCTACTGTTTTCTTAACATCTTTTGCAGGTTCATCTTCTTTCTTGTCTTTTTCCTCAAAATTTATGATATTGGAGGTTATATAAAATGCTCTCTTTTTTACAGATTAATCTGAACAGTTCCATGGAGGTTATAAGCAGGGAGTCAATTATGGTGGCTTACAGTGAACCTGTCCATCCTATTATGCAGTTTGATCCATCTGATTCCAGTTACCTGTATTTAATGACTTCTCATCAGGTAAGGTTTTTTTTCCCAAATCCACCTTTCTATGAAGTTTGAATTTAATCAGTTACGGAGTTTCTCCAAGCTCCTTCTGCATCAAACTTTTCACTGCTACACAGATGATATAGTGGGGCAGTATTTCTTATAACATATTATAAATACTTTCAAAATTGTTGGTTTTATTGGCTTGTCTTGAAATTTATATTTTTGCATATTTTTCTAATGTGTTGTCATTGTTACCAAATTATTGCTCCATCATTCCTCATCACCGATTGTATTTTGTAGAGATGGTAAGGGCTGTGGGATGCCACATTTTTCTTGCTTGGGTAGATCATGGAAATGCAGAGATAATTACTGGGCATATTTTGTAACTTTGTCAGCATAGCTTTTGAAATCTTACTGGCATGGTGAGACAGGATTTTTCTCAAACAAACCATAATTAGAGGATTCATGTTTCATAGCAAGTCTAAAAAGAAAGAAATTATTATTTAGGAGTCTGTGTGAATCAAACTATTGAATATTTCTTATAAGTAGATTTAATCTGATCTTGATGGTGTATTCGATGGAACAAGGTGGAAAATAAAACATTATTATCAATACAGTTAAGACTGATTATTCACTATGAGATAAAAACAATGTATTCAAAACACTGCAGAGACCAGATTTTAGAATATTTGTACGATGGCTATTGCAAGTGGGAAAAGGCTGAAAGTTGGCTTATATGTTTCTCTTGTATAATTATACTTTCCTACTGTTGTGTTCAATTACGGCGGTAATAGGTGCACTGCTGGGAGATTCATAGGGCAAGTTGGGGACAGATTCACCCAGAGGAAGTCTATGTGGTCATTAACAGTCAGTACAAATTGGATGGTTCATTATATTGGACAACAAAAATTTTTCAGAAGTTTTTCTTTCCTGAAGGAAGCTTATGGTAGACCCCTTCAAACTAAATACAAATATTAGAATGATTTATCCTGTAGGATCCTTGAGAAATAGGAATTAACTCTTAGTTATTATAGTATATTTAATCACATGTTTCCAACATTGTGCATTAGTTCAACAGGACTAAAAGTGTTTTGCTGTTGATTTTCGTTAGTATTCATCTTATTACAATAGTCAGGCAACATTGATGGACAGTTGCCCTGATACTGTTTTTCTGTTGTGGCAATATCCTGGTGAAAACTTGCACCATGTTTGTCACTTGCTGCACTATTTTGTGAATACTAAAAATGAATCTTCAATGATATGTTGCACTTTATGGTCTCAAAAGTTTGTCAATCAGCTGAATGCAGTTTGATGCTCTGTTTTCTTTGTCTTTATTTTGGCTTTTACCACTTTGGGTGTCAAGGGAGATACAAAGTTCTGGTTCTTGCTTTTTTGATGGCCTCAAACATTATTAATTGATGCTGTTGTTGTAGTGTGTCTTTGATGTTGTCTCTCCATCTTGTTCTGGATCTTCCTCATGTTCTTTGACCTTCTGCTCTTTTTGTATATGCTTTGTATGGTGTGAAATCCCAAGACATCCTCTCAAAGTGAACAAACTACTTCATTTGCTGTTTTTGTATTAGCTTTAAGATTGGTTCTATGCCAATTCTTTCTTTTCAGATGTCATGTCTGATTTTATCTCTTCTGGTCACTCCAGCAGCTTTCCTCAAATATCTCATTTTCATGATGATTAACTTTCATTTATGTTTTATTTTTAGTGTCAATGTTTGGCACTGGTAACATAAAGTGGGCAAGAATATGCTTTGTATGAGATGCTTCTTTGTGCCGATCAGTACTGCTTTATATTGTAGGAGTCATATATTAATCTCTTCATCCATTTTACCATCTTTGGTGAATGTTGTTCCTAGATATTTGAACTTTGATACTTGTTTTATGCTTGTTCCCCCTATTACTATGTTTAAGTTGGTTTCAGTTATATTTACGTTTAACTTGATGCTCTGTAGTTGCCAAGAAAATTCTCAATAATATCCTTGAATGCTTTCCAGGCAATTTTCTTGCGTGCCACTAGCAGATCTTCGGATTGCTTGTCATTGATGATATATCTGTTCTGTGGACCAACAAAAATGCCTTCCTTAATCTTGGCATCTGCTATTCTTGGAAGCATCAGTCTCAAAGAACAAAAAAACTCAATCTTCCTTGCTCAGCACTTTCACAAAATGTTTCATCAGAGTTTTGTATCAAGCAGAGGCAAAAATATATTTGTTAGGTCAACAGGTGGTTCATGTGCCAATTATTGTGCCATGTTTTTTGGTCCTAGAACCAACTTCTTTTGAAATGGTATTTCTTTATAATGTAATGCGACTCTCTTGTACAGCTGTCCTATTTGCATATGTAACAACAATACTTGGTATATCCGAGCAACAGAGCCGCTACTTTTAGATCTGCACAAATATTCCAGTTGTACTTGGTGTATTGGATATGCTTCTGCAACTATTCCATGTATATTTCTTTCATATATGCAGCATAGGCAATAGGTACTGATTATGGCCATTAAACATTGTCATTGTTTAAAAACAGAAGATTTCTACTAAATGGTATGTGATAGGTTAAATTATAAGTTATTCTCATGATTAGCTACCTAAAATCTATAGCAGGGGTGTCAAACTCAAGACCCGTGAGCTGCTTAGATCTGGCCCAGGGGCTGCCCTGAAAACAGCAAATGAGCAGCCCACGTTGCCTCTGCCAGCAAAAACCAAGCTCGGGAGGGCTGCAAGCTCCATTTTCACTGGCAAAGGGTTACAGGATGCTGTCACAGTCAAAAACAGAGCTCAGAAGCCCATTTTCGCTGGCAGAGTGCTCAGGCCACCACAGGTGCCCCTGACATGAATGATGTCGAGCTGACCATGCCCCCTGGTCATACACCCCCAAGGTCAAACACATCCCTGATGTGGCCCTCAATGAAATTGAGCTTGACATCTCTGATCATGAGAATACACCCAAAAGTTTCCAGGAAGCAAAAGATGTGTTACACTATTTATAAAGTTACCATGTTTCTCACAAAATAAGTCCGGGCCGTATTATTTTTTTTGACCCCCCAAAAAACGGCTAGGCCATCTTTTCAGGAGTGATTTAATTTCCTTCCCTACCTAGAGCAGCCCATATGCACGTACCTATCCATGAGGCTGTTTCTATCAGCCAATAGGAGCTCCCTGAAGGCAGAGTCCCCAGCCACTTTGGGGCAAGGCATGGCTGCCCTTGTCCCCTCACCATTAGGCAGTGTCTTTCGGGCGATGGAAGCGTCCCAAGGGCAGTCACCAGCCACTTCGATTGGCCAGTAGAAGCAGCCTCGGGGGCCGAGCGCACACACACAGTCCTCTTCGCCATGAAGGGCAACTTGCTAATGGCAACGAAAGCTACCCCCTTCGAGGCCAGAGACCACAGAAAGCCGCTTTCGGGGCCGATGCATGCCTACGCTCAAGGTCCCAAACTGCAAAACTCAATTGCAACTGTAAACTCAATGCAATGTGGACAATACCTGTTGTCAGAATAAATCTCAGAATGACCCCACAAGATTCCGTGCTTGCACTTTCCTGTTAGCCTTGAGCCCAGCCACTCTTCTTCGTACCGCCTCAGAATAGCCCTCTAATTCCCCGCCCACCTCAATTTCCCACTGCAACCATTTTTGGATCGTAGGAGGGTCGCTAAAGAAGCTTTTGATCTTCTCACTGTCCCACTCTTTTTACAACTTTTCTTCTGCAGCCTTGAAATCCTCTCCTGGGGACTCATCCAGCCTTCCAACCGTGCTAAGTCTTTCCATCCCTAGACAAGCCCCCTCCCAGGTCACAATCTGGGAATCCAAGGAGCTGGTCTGTATCTCTGACTTGAGCAGAGCAGGCAACTGGGGGGGCAGGGAGGGGGCAGAGGTGGAGGGGCTTCCTGGGTTTTTTGCCTGAGCTGAGTGAAGATCATCCTGGTGGGCGCCAAAGGCTGGTCTTTCAGCATTGCTGTATGATTAACAAGGACACTTCCCTGAACCCCAACCGCCAACTCAAGTGTGGAGGACGGCAAATTTGCTGGGGGCGGAGAGATGATGGCTGTGGTGACAGGGGAAGAACACCCTCCCCAAACAAAAAAGCCCCTTGGGGAAACATAAACGAATGAATAAAACTCAAGAGGGTCTTGGGACAAAACCCCCAAGGTAAACTTGCAGAACAGACAAAAGAGAGGTGGCGGAAGAGCCAGGGAATTCAGGTTCAGAAATTCAGTTTAAGCACAAGCTGCTACTTCTTCCCTCCCTGCCCTCATTTCACGTTGCCATTTGATCAACAAAGCAAGATCTTATATGTAAACACCCTTTCTGTCAACTTACCCAACTGCATGTCAAATCCAGCCATCTACCCCCGATGGGGGGAACCACAAAGCAAACACCTCCAATTTATATTAAAAAACGCACCATTTTTTAATAAAAAATAAAATAAACCAAGCATTTTATTCAAATACAGGAACAAGTTTATTCAAACACAGGAAATCAATTTTTATGCAAACAATATTAGGCAAGCAAATTTCTTCAAAAATAGTTATATCATCTTTTCTGGGCACAATCGTCCTCGACACTCCACAAGCCTGAATTTCCAGCCTGGAATTCTTCTTGTGATTCCTTGCCGTGTAAAAGAATTGAGTCCATCGCTGATCGTAAGCAATACAGGTTCCTTGAAGGAGCTATCTCTTGCTCCATGTATCCTAGCTCGTAGTGCATGGCAACCAAGTGTCAGTGGGGATGGTGTCCCATGCTTCTTTACACCCGCAACTTCACAACCTCCTGCGCAGGCTAGGCTTCACAACGTTTTTCCCTCATTGGTTTCTCTCCATAGCGAATCTCTCAATATAAGTCCATTGATAGTCCTTGAATGGTTTGTTTCTGCAATGTTCTAGGGGTTTGGAGATGTGCTGTCATTCTCAGCTAGGTCATTATTTACGGATCCCAACTCTTCTTTGTGCTAGGAAACTGCTTCATGTCTTTGGCATGGTGAGTGTGGCTGCACATCCATCTCCAGCATGGCCTCTTTGGCCACCTCACACAACAAGTGCGCAGTATTAACTCAATCCAGCTTCCTTATAACACTCTCAATGTGCACCAAGCTTTTTGGTTTCAAGCACTTAAAGGTCCTGAACACGTTCATATTTTTCTTTTTTTGCCCTTGCAATGAAAAGAGGTGCTACTTTTGTCCATCCAAGCGAATGATCCAAGATGCATGGAATATGTGCCTTTCCATATCCAGTTGATGGAATGTAAACATTGCATGAGGCACCCCTCCTTTATAATTGTTTTTGAGCCTCTTGGCTCATAAACTGGGCAGTCTCATGGCTATCGCAATCATATGAGAGACCATTAATATTTGGAGACTAATCAATGGCGTCAACACCAATGATTTAAAAGCAGTGCCCGTTTGAACAATTTCAGCATCTTCTAGCTTGAAGAGCAGGTGGATCTCCTCAGAGACAATTCATATCACTCGAAGGAAGCCATTACCAGCCAGCAATGAGAGGCTCCTTGGGGTAAATTTCAAAACTGTGGTGCATTGCAAGGGGCAAAAAGCTTGAACATTTCAGCCCTGGCAATACCAAACCAAAGCCTTTGCTTCTCACTGATCAGCAATCATTGAGAGATGGTGTCTTAAGTTCAGAGATACTAATGGATTGCCGACCTGATCCACAACCTCAACTTCTTGGCATTTCCGTTTCTGCAAGCCTGTTGACTCGGAGATTAATCATACTCCAGCTCTCCATTTTTCGGACCATACGGAGATGCAACATATTCTCTTTGCAGAAAAGCGGTCAGATTCTTACCAACGAGAATCCTCCACATGCAATTGATCTTCTTGCAATTCCACAAGAGTAGATCTTTCTTTTTAAACTCATCTTTCTTCCCTAGAGCAAAATAAAAATCACTTTAGATCATCTACTCAATCAACTTAAAAACCCAAAACACATTAAGATGCTGCAGGTGGTGGCTTGGGATTTGGCAAATGCAGTTGGTTAAGTTACAAACAGGGTTTGTTTTATCATTAAGATCTTTGTGATCAATGTCAGCAAACGGTGAAATGAGGGCAGGGAGGGAAGGAAGTAGCAGCTTGTGCTTTAACTGAATTTCTTTGAACCTGAAGGTCCCTGCTCTTCCGCCACCTCTCGTTTGTTGGTGCAATTTACCTGGCGGGTTCTGTCCCAATGACCCTTTCGAGTTTATTACATTCGTTTATGTTTCCCAAGGGTTTTTTTGGGGGGGGGAGGGTGTTTCTTTCCTTGCAACACAGCCATCATCTCTCTCGGCCAGCAAGAAATTAATCCTCGCACTTGGAGGGAGGTTGGGGTTCAGGGCAAAGTGTCCTGTTAATCATTCACAGCAATCCCTGAAAGACCACCAGGATGATCTTCATCCCGCTCAGGCAAAAAACCAGAGAGCCCTCCATCATTTCCCATCCTGACCCCCGCAGTGCTGCTCTGTCAAGTCAGACGATGGGGGGGGGAGAAACCACTCCTTGGAATTCCCAGAGCACACCTGGAGGGGGCCTTGTCTAGAGGATGGAAAACTAAGCAGGGGTTGGAGTGAGATGGATCCCAGGAGAGGATTTCCAAGGCTATAGAGAGAAGTTTAAAAGAGTGGGAAGCAAGAGAGACAAAAAGCTTCTTTAGCGCCCTACCTGTGATCCAAATGTCTGCGGTTGGTGAAATCGGGGTGGGGGGAATAGGGCTATCTGAGAGGATGAAGAAGCGTGGCTGGCTCAGGAAGCAGAATGCAGCAGGAATCTGATGGGGTCTCTGATATTTATTCTGACAACAGCCAATAATGTACATTGGCATTGAGTTTGCAGTTGGCACCTGAGTTTCGGCAGTTGGAACCTGAAATGCATAGGCACACCATACCACCTTCAGTGGACCACTTTCGTCGGCCGATAGAAGTGGCCCTCATGGTAGAAGAGATGGTGCGCTGTGCGCTCACCCTGGAGGCCGTTTCCTACTGGCTGATCGCAAGTGGCTGGTGACGCTGCCCCTTGGGGACCTTCAATCGCCCAAAAGACACTGCCTACCCCATCGTGGGAGACACAGGTAGCCATCGAGCCTTGCCTGAAGCTGGCCTGGTGACTCCTGCTCTCACGCTCGCCGAGCCTTCTATGGGCTGTTCTAATTGGTAAGATTGGGGTATTCTCAACGCCTGGAGCTACCTGCAGGGTACCACTCCTAACGGCAAGTCTTTCTCCCCACCCATCCCCCACCCTTCCCCCACCATTTCACTTCAAATCGTGTAAGTTCTACGAAACGATGCTTGAGAAATGGCGGGGAAATGCAATGGCACCCTCCAAATAGAGACTAAATTTGGGGTGCGGGCTTAATTCTCACCTCATGCCTAAGAAATCATAGATTCTGGGCCTTGGCCTATTGCGTGGAGAGCTGTATGGTTGGAGACCACACACCGTCGGTTTTTTCAGTATACCTAATTTACCAGCCAGCGTGCTAACCAGGCAGTTATTAAGTGAGGACTACCTATACTTAAAAACCAAATAAAAGATTATCTTGAATTGAGTTCTGGTAATATCGAATTGAGGAACTTGAAAATTGAGTTCTGTTTTGTTTTCCTCCTCGGGAAGGAATGGTGAAATTGGTTCTCGCCGCTACTACCTTCTCTCTCTGTTTTTTTTTTTCAACTAACCAATAGCCCTGAATTTGGTTCCCCTGAATCCAAGTACTAATCAAATCCAATCTTGATTAGTTTCCTAAGCTATAAAAATTTGAGGCACGGCTGGTCTCGCCCATCTGCCTGCAGATCCTCTCACGTGCTCACAGCCTATATTAATTCTTCATTATAGGCATAATACCTCCCGAACCATGGGAAACTGTCAAGGGGAAGCAAGAATGAGGTATTCTGCTTGTATAGGTTTAATCACAATACTCGTTCATAATGTAAAAACTACCATAAGGCAGATTAAAAATTTAAAATTACACAAGATGTAATTTAATTTTGAGTAGAAGCCAATGCCAACAATTTGGTGTCTGCACCCCACACAGAATGCCTTATTGTAATGTTCAGAATGAACATCTTAAAATGAATAACACACACACAAGCAATATTTATATATATATATATATATATAACCTATTATACTTTATATAAGGTATCTATAATAATCTATATAGTATATAATATTATAACATATATATATATATTATATATCCACTCATACAACCTCTCTCATGTTTTTGAGGTTTCCTCACGCGAGTATATGTATGTTGGATCTCTGGTTTTCGGACGTTTCCCCTCCTCACCCCGCGTAGAATTGAAGTACCTCCATAGGCAACGTTCGCATGAAGTCTCATTCCATCAATCCTTCAGCGCTTGTTTCTTCAGGCTCTGTGCTTCTCAGAGTCAATGTGAGTTTGTAGCTGCATTCTTTCCTTTTCAAACTGCTAGTCGGGGACGTGTGACTTGATTGGAGTGGGGGTTTAGGCTGTGTTTTCTGATTGGTAGCGGGGGCTTGGGGCTTGTGTTCTGATTAGGCTGGGGTGTGTTCTGCTTAGGTGCGGGGCCTGGCTTGTGGCTAGGTTAGTCCTTAGTCTCTGGGTGTTAGATTTGAGCTGGTGAGACTGTGATCTTGTTGTTTGGCTTCCGTGTTCGTAGGTCGTGCCACATCTTCATGGTGGGTGTAGTTTGCTTCTTGTATGGGTCGAGGGGTTTGGAAGTGTCAGTGGGTGCCACGCTGCCAGTATGGCTTCTGGTTCGTCGGTAGTGTTCCTCTTTGTGGTGGGGTGTGAGTACTTTTTTCTGCGTGGAGTGGTGGTGGCTAGCATCTTGTGTGGCACTTGTGGGTGTGGGTCCTGGTGTCACGTCTTCTTCATGTAGGTAACTCGTTTATTAATGAGGGCAGGTTTCCAAATTGGTTTGGTAGGCCGGGAGGATATCTCTGCGCTATTACTTCATGCTGTGTGGACGTTTTATCTATCTCTCATGGCCTTTCTCTGATTATTCTGTTGTCTGAAGTGTTCGGTTTTGGCCAGACTGGGTTCTGCGTATTTTTAAAAGTCAATTTCATGTCCTGTGGGCTTGGGGTGAAGGTGTTGGGACCTAGGGAAGAGAGGTACCAGTTCTATCTTTTTCTGATTGAGTTTAGTGATTTGTTTGTTTCTTTCAATGCGTGCACTAATTCTCCTGTTAGTTTGTCCTATGTATGTAGTTCGGGCAGCAGCAGTGCAAGGGATTTCGTATACTCCTTGTTTTCCTAACTCGATTCTTGTCTTTTGGGGTTTTAGGATGGTGGATATTTTTTTCTTGTTTGTGCAGAATGCCGTTTTAAATGTTGTTGTTTTTGGAGGACTCTTTGTGATTTTGTCTGTAGTTGCTTTTATATGGGAATGAGGAGGAGGGCATTTGGCCCATTCTCTTGTTCCTCTGTCTTGGCTTTTTGGTTGGCGAGAGTTTTCTTTTTGGATTAGGTTGGGTAATCTTTCCTTTTTTGAATCATTGGCTGTACGTACATTAGGTTGAGAGTGTGTAGTTCGGTTTTAAGTGTTGTTCACGGCCTTAAGCATTTTGCTTCTGCCGAGATAGAGTGTGGGCTACGGAATTGATCTGTGCTTGGGTGGTGGTGTGAGAGGCAATGTAATGGGTTTGTATGTGTTTTCTTCTGGCTAGACTTGGTGTGTCTAGGAGCATTTGGATTTTTTGTACACTAGACAATCTACGGAAGGGAAGTTGATTGTTGGTCTGTTTCCAATAGTGAATTGTATTTGGGGTGTAGGCATGTTGAGGTGTGTGAGGAAGTTGATTTCAGTTTTTCTTTCCCGTGTGGCCCAGATTATGAAGGGTGTCATCTCCGTATCTGAGCCAGGTTTTTGGGTTTGTGAAAAATCCATTTTTTCTAGAGCTTGTTGTTTCCAAAGTGTTCGCAAAGCTGTAGACGGTTTGCGATGACAAGGTGAGGAGGAGTGAATCCCATGGGTGCTCCTTCTATTTGTTTGTTGGTAGTCCACACCAACACAGACAAGCCACACAAAACGCAAATCCTAAAAAAGAACCAAGAATTGGCCCTTATTCAGAAATGAAAACTTCCACAAAAAGATTCCTCCTAGCCAATCAACAAGACTTCTCAAACACTTCACCTCAGACCTTAAGGGCAAACAAGATCACCCCTTACTTGGGACATTCCAAACAACTGCTGTCTGGAGAGTGAAAACACAGACCACAACTTCAAGACAGACACGCCATCCAACAACTCAGAAAACTACAACCAACCCAGAAACAAATCCTCCCCGCACAGCACACATAGAAACAACAGTGCACAAATCTCAGACAAGATCCTCACTGAGCCGAACCAATGTCCTTTCGAAAGGATTCACTTTGCTGTTGCCCCAAACACATCCCCACAGAACCATCATATTGCGGAAGTTGAAACCAGCCTGACCAAAAACAAACCGCTGATGATGCTAACAGAATCGATCGAAATCCACCAAACACTCCTCTGCACTAGCAACACCCAAAAGCAACTTATCCAAGGAAGAACAAACTGCCTACTTAACCTGAAAGAAGACACCAGCATAATAATCCTGACCAGCAGATTACAAGGGCAATGCAACCAGTGGTGTTTGAATAACATCTGCTACCAAAACAAGTTAGCCACCTCTCAAGACCCACATACAGAACCTAAAGCACTGACCCCACCACTACCTAGAAACACCCAGATCCAAAATAAAGCTCCCCCATCTAGGCGAGGAATCAGAAACGAATCATACCCAGAGAAAAATCATCCAGATGCCCTAAGCCTGTATGGTCTCCCAGTACAAAAGAAGGAAGCCACTAGACAATAGTCAGACTCAACACTAGGCTCAAACCTCTAACAAAACTTAGCCAAATTTCTCGCCGACAACATTACAGTGACATATGCAGAATCATCAACTCACGGTAAAGGAACTCATTCCAGATTAATTGGAGATCATAAAGAAACAAAACTTACACCCAGCGACCTACGAGTGAGTTCGAGTAATATCCCTCTTCACCCAAGTGCTATAAAGCAAGCTTGACAGCCATGCCAAAAAAAATACTAACCCACGTCCATCCTAGAATCTTACAAACAGCTATCAATACATATGTACTACATGGTAAATACAACAATAGAAGGAGCACCCATGGGATAACCTCTCCTGTCATCCGCAAACCTCATACATGGAACCTTTGAAACATCAAGCTCATAGAAAATATGATACAAACGCACTTTGGACTCAGCATAGTAGAATGCACTTCTAATCTGGCCACACGGGAAAGAAAAACTGAACAACTTCCTCACACACCTCAACAGCCTACACCCCAAAATACATTCACTATGGAAACAGAAGCCAACAATCAACTTCCTTCCTAGATGTCTTAGTGTACAAAAAAAATCCAATGGTCCCTAGGACACACCATCTACCAGAAGAAAACACATACAAACCGCTATCTACATTGACTCTCACACCAACCAGCACAGATAAATTCCGTAGCAAGACACTCATCTCCAGAACAAAATGCTTAGCCGATGACACAACACTTAAAACCGAACTACACACTCTCCACTAATGTACTTACAGCCAATGGATTCCCAAAAAAGAAGATTACCCACCTAATCCAAAAGAAACCCAACCAAAAGCCAAGACAGAGAACAAGAGAATGGCAAAGCCTCCTCCATATATATAAGGCATACAGACAAAATCAGAAGATCCTCAAAAACACACATTAAAACAGCATTCTGCACAAACAGAAAAATATCCACCATCCTAAGAAACAAAAAGACAAAAATCGAGTTAGAAACCAAGGAGTATACGAAATCCCTTGCACTGCCTGCCCCACTACATACATAGGACAAACTAACAGAAGAATTAGTGGCACCGCATTGAAAGAAAACACACTCAATCAGAAAAGAAGAACTGACCTCTTCCCCTGGTCCAACACTCAAAGCCACAGGGACATGAAATTGCTTAAAAAAATACCAGAACCATCGCCAAAACCGAACACTTTAACAACAGAATAATCAGAGAAGCCATAGAGATGAAAAACGTCCAAACAGCATGAATAAACGAGATGATACCTCCCGCCTACCAACATTTGGAAACTGCCTTATTAATAAACGAGTACCTAACATGAAGAATGACACCAGACCCACACCCACAAGTGCCACCAAGATGCTACCAACTTCCACGCAGAAAAAAGACTCACACCACACAGAAGAGGAGACACGACCAAGACCAGAAGCCATACTGCAGCTGCACCACTACCACATTCAAACCCTCTGACCCATACAAGAGAAACTGACACCCACCATTGAAGATGTGGCACGACCACGAACACGAAGCCAACAACAAGATCACAGCTCACAAGCTCAAATCCCCAGCAACTAAGACTAACCTGAGCACAGCCAGGCCCCACCTAAGCAGACACACCCCAGCCAATCAGGAACACAGCCAACCCCCTACCAATCAGAAACAGCCCAAACCCCACCCAATCAAGTCAACACCCCACTAGCAGTTAAAGGAAGAAGCAGCTACAAGCTCACATTACTCTGAGAAGCACAGAGCTAGAAACAAGCCTGAAGATGATGAATGAGACTTTCATCGAAACGTTGCTAATATCTCCAATTCTACGCGGGAGAAAACCCGAATAACCAGAGATCCACATATATATATATATATACACACACACATCATACATACATACATACCTACATACATACATTTTTTAATTTTTCATGGGTATTACATGTGTGCTGTTAAGCTTCCTTCGGGTATTATCTCACGTCATTGTAGTGTTTTTAAAGTTGTGCAACATTTCAGCAGAATCTCATCTGCCATCATCAGGTTCTGTATTGAGTTTGTATGTGGGTCAGGGTCTCACAGCCATTGGTTTTAAATTTGAGGCTAGCCTATTATTTTGGGCAGGATGTTTTTTTCTAAATCCTGATTGGTTGGGAGTCCTTGGTCTGTGTTTATTGAACTTTGGAGTTTGTTGATTGGTGTTTCTGGTTTTCTTCTGTCTGTTTTGTGGCCTTTGATTGGCTGCAACATACTGTGTCCGTATTGGAGCGTTCAGCGAGCTTGGCTTCGATGAAAGGACGGCTCATTCATCTAATTAGGGAAGCTAGGTTTACATCTGGGTGCCTGGTGGGGGTGTGTTTGAGCTGGAGGTATCAGAGGAGTTGTTTGTGCCCAGGTGTTTTGCCTGGCTTGTGGTGTGGAGATCTTTCTATTTGAGAGTGCAGGCTTCCAAATGATTGACAGTCTGGTGGAATCATCTCTTCTATTCATGCTTTCAGGTCTTTTTTCAATCTTATGTTCTCTAATAATTCTATGGCTGGGGGTTTTCTATAGTGGCTAGGGTTTTAGTGCCATTGAAGTTGATGTTGTGACCTGTGGCTTTAATGTGTTGGACTAGTGAGGAGGTGTGTTCTAGCTTTTTTACTGGCAAAAATTTTTACAACAAAAATGCAGTATGTGTGTAATTATGTATGTGTGTGTATATTATATATATATATATATATATATATAATATATTATATATATAATATATATATATATATATATATATATATATATATAAAGTATAAGGAAAACCAGCTGTTAAAACACATCAAGTCCTTTGTAAATATCAAACAAACATTTATTTGTGAGAGGAATTGTATTCTCTGGGTGAAGAATTTCAATTGCCCAGAGATATTGCCAACCTGTGTCAGAATGATTTGTCAATCTGATTTTGTTTATTGGCAGAAATATCTTCTGAGTGCATTCATATTAATGTATGTGGAACTAAGGCCATCAGGGAGCAGTATAATTCTGAATGGGGTCAATGTAACTGCAAATACAAAATGCTTAGCTCATATTTGAATATGGTTTAGTCAAATAACTGAAGTGATTGATCCAAATGGCAGACTATGGAAGCGTTGTATTAAATTCTTCTGATATCTAACATTTGTAAAATAAAGGCATCTTTAGAGGGTAAACCATGTTTGAGGTCTGTAAAAATTCAAATTTACACTT
The DNA here is from genome assembly GCA_004320025.1 of Laticauda laticaudata. Taxonomy (NCBI): domain Eukaryota; kingdom Metazoa; phylum Chordata; class Lepidosauria; order Squamata; family Elapidae; genus Laticauda; species Laticauda laticaudata. The sequence goes on from BHFT01029487.1 coordinate 29,118, forward strand.
AGCAAGAAACATCCATGGATGTTTTCAAGGCAGTTTCCATCTTCCACTTTCACTTATATCTGCAATGGATTGTTATAAAACTAAAAATGCTGTTCTCAGCTATTGATAGAAATATGTGCCAAATATATTACCTATAAAAGAATGCATTAGCTTTTCACAAACACCTAGAAGCAAATTGCAGGTACTGGTATTAATTGTTTTCTCTTCCTAAACATTTTATAGTATTTTGCATTTTTAGGCAAATTATAGTTGTTTATATACCTTTTGTTCATCAAATCATCTTTTTTTAACCACTTACTGTGATTCATGCAGGAGAACATAGTTCCAGCAGAATAATGAGGCTAAATCATTAAAATGTGTATGTGCATGTCAGTGTTTCTAACCTCTCCCTGTGTGTGTGTGTGTGTGTGTGTGTGTGTTATGAAAAACAACTTTTAGGACAGTTATTTAAAAAAAAACTATTTAAAAAAACAATATTTTAAAAAACAAAACTGTCATGGAAAGAAAAAAAAGCAAAAGGCAGCAATTTTAAAGAACATATTAAAAGAAGTACAGAATTTCTTTATCAAGTCCTTTTGTTTGTTCATTTATTTTTTAAATAGGATGTTAGCATTATTTAATAATATACATTTTTTCCTTTTTTCCTATCTGGGATATTCAGAAAATATGGGTCATAAAATAATTTATTTTTTTTGGTGTAATATAATTAAAATAACAAAAATAAAAATCATGTTAAATTGTCATGGCCCATGCCATGCTTCAATCAATGAATTTGTATTACAATTCTTTACTAACCCATTCCTTCCTCCATATTTTTAGGCAGCATGAACTATATAGTGGCAAATCTGACTTTCCTCTATAAATAAGCTAGATATGAATTTAAAAAGAACATGCGTACATGATTTCAAAACTTGGCAAAAAAAAAAAAAAAA
>BHFT01029487.1:30055-42220 GCA_004320025.1 Laticauda laticaudata
TGGAAAAAAAAAAAAAAAAACTGGGGGGGAGGGGATGGACCTGTCCTAAACCTTTTAAGATTCCAGGAGCAAAAAACACACTTTCTATGACTATTTATCAAATAAAAATAAATAAATAAAACATTCAACCCATTATCCATGGATGGATGACTAGTTAAATTATCTCTGCTGAGGCTCATTTATATATGTGTCTACTGTATATTCAAAGAATATAATTTAAAACAAAAATGACAGAGTTTTATTATAAGCTCTATAAAGCTGCTCTTTTTGGAGGGGAGCAACTCTATTTATAACAATTTAATGATCACTAAATCTGGCAGATGAGTCTCCTACTAGCCAACATTTCAATTTTCTAAATCTAAGGTTTGAGATAAACTAGAATCTCATCTGTATTGGATCAAAAAGGACAGGTAATGCTGGGTGCATCCATATTCTGATGATAGTTGTTTCCAATCTTTTGGTCAGCTTGGATAAGTATAAGGTGCTCTATTGCTGAAATTAATTAAACAAAAGTCTGCTAATAATAGTTTGATTATTTAAAATCATTACCTTGATTTTCTCTGTTACACAGATTGCTCGTGTGAAAGTAGCTGCTTGTGACCAATACACTAAATGTGCAGACTGCTTGGCTGCAGCTGATGCTTACTGTGGATGGTGTACCTTGGAGACCAGGTAGAATATATTTGTATTTTGCAACCCTCTGACAATAAGCCATTCTGAACAAATAATGATTACTTAATATTATTATAAACTTTCACCAGATTCATTGGCTTGTACAATAATAAATAGTTGATGCAGACTTCACCGCTGTATGTGAATATAAATACAATCAAGACATTGTTAGATAAATAGCATTTGAATAATTTTCACCTTTTTATGAATATTCACACAAAAGCTCAATTATTTTGTGGGGGAAAATCAATAAGTATTGTGTATTATTCTGTGCATGAGAATAATTTTAAAAACTCATGTAATCCCTAATTATATCTTAATATAATTTTTCTGTCATATGTATTATGTCATTTCTTTTTTATGTCAAATATGATATGATAAGTCAAAATATTTTTTAAAAAATCCTATATGACACTAAGGTGTTCTTAGCTTAAGAAAAGTTATAGACAGTGTACATATTTTGGACTAGCCAAAAGTCCTCATAAAAAATAAGACAGAACCACAACAGTCAATTTATGTGTTTGAAGAATATTTTAAAAGAGTCTAGGATAAACAGGAATAAGACATATGAAATTGAAGGAAAATATTGAACAATTACCTGACATTTTATTAAGTCAGCAAAGTTCAAAAGCAGACCACCTTATTTCCATGGATTTAACAGCCATTTTTTCCTGTATTTTTGTTGGGAAATACCCAGCCAAATAGGGAGGAAGGCTCAAGGGCAGAGTTAGCCTGGAGTCACTGCACAACCACAAAAGTATGACCCCTCTAAGTTCCTTGGAGCTTTATTTCAGGGGTGTCAAACTCAATTTCATCGAGGGCCAAATCAAGGTTGTGTTTGACCTTGGGGGGGCTGGGGTTGGTATGGCCAGTTTGATATCACTCATGTCAGGAGCACCTGTGGTAGCCCAGGTGGGGCTGGGGGGATCCATTGTCTTCAGCGATAGAAGGTGAGACCAAGTACAGCACTAAATCCTTGCCTTCCAGAGGAGCCTTCCCATCTGCTGGTGGCCAAGTGCTAAGGCAGGACCGACCTTCCTTCCTTCCTTCCTCCCTTCCCTTCCCTTCCCTTTCCTTCTTTTTCCTTCCCTCTTCATTCTCCTTTCTTCTTCCTTCCCCTCTTTCTTTCTTTTTCTTTGTTTTTCCTCTTTCCCTTTCTTTCCTGTCCCTTCTTGGATGCTCAAATGCAAAAGGGCAAACATTTCTCCCTTTGTTTTGTTTTATTTTTAGTTTGTTTTGCCATCTCTCTGCCAGTGAAAATGGAGCTGCCATGGGCCGGTCCTTCGCTGTTTCCAGAGCAGCCCTGCAGGCCAGATCTAAGCACTCCATGGGCCAGATATGGCCTGTGGGCCTTGAGTTTGATACTCCTGATCCATTTGTTCCAAAAAGAATGCTGCCAGTCTGGAGTGATTCTTATATTATAGGCAGAAAAGAATATGGTAGTTCGCTTAAACTCTGCATGTGTGGGCCTGACAACCTTAGATGTAAAAAAAAAAAAAAATNCTGACAACCTTAGATGAAAAAAAAAAAAAAATCAAGATAAACAGAAGGCAAACAATGGAAAAATATATGAATCATCCCTAATCATATCTCCTGTGTTTTTATTATGAGGTTAACATTTTAAGATAATGGCTGTCATACTTAATGAAATGACAAACATGAAAATAGTTTTTCAGAAAAATTAATAATTGGTTTAAAGGTCTGGTGTCAGAAATGTTCTACTTGTTTTAGGTGTTCACTACAGCATGAATGCGCCCATTCAGAAGAATCCTATTTCTGGATCAGTGCCAATGAGGGAGTACAACAATGCCCTTCAATGACTACAATGCCTTCAGAAATAAATATCGAAACCGAAAATGAGGTAGGAATTGCAATGTATGTGAATAGATTCTCTTAAGCAAGGGGAACTGATTGTAAAGCATTATGAACAATATTTAAATAATGTATCTACCTCTCTTCCATCTCATACTGTAACAGTAACTCTTGGCACTGTGCAAAGTTTACAAGAAGAGCTATAAACAATGAACCATGTCACCCAAGGTAAACAATAAATCCCAATCATAAGAAGTCACATCAGCAGCATAGTGAAACAGCCTTGTGAAAGGTTGTCAGGGTCAGAGCCATCTAGATCTCTGTAGAGGATATTGTTCTACCGGGCAAGTGTTGACACATAGATGGCATCTTGTAATTTTACCGACACAATCTCTGAATATTCGGCTGCACTTATTATTTTTACTCAACAGAGCAGCAGCTATGTTCCAAAGAAAGTTTAATCTAAAAAATACAGCATTTTCAAAACCTGTTTGTCAATGTAATTTAATTTTTCATTAATCTATTAGAAATGATGACATTTTGTTGTTCACTTTTAGGGTATGATAATCCAAATAAATGGGAACATTCCAAATATGAACGGAATGGAAATAGCTTGCAATTACGGAAATAATATCCAAACAATTGCTAGAATTCATCCTCAATCTCACAACCAAGTAATTTACTGCAGTTTTCTTCCCAGAGAGAGCTATCCAGCCTTTCCATTAAATCAGGGTATGTATGAAAAATGGAGCTTTAAATAATAGTGATGTGATAATGACATTAAAGATGACTTTCTTAAGTAAATTAAATTTTCTTAATTTTAATTTGTATTTAGTATTCACATTTATTCAGGTAATGTTCCCACAGTTGAGACATGTTTCATTAGATCGGTGATGGATTTCTGAAAGCTTGCTTTGTTGAAATGTACTTGCTGGTTTCTATACATATTCTATACAAGTAGCCTGTTGGATTTGTAGGCCAGTTCTGCCCTAAAAAATTATGTGGGGGAAAAATACTCTAGGTATCTATGCTAATTGAATGGCATAGACATACAAAATTCCATATAAATGCACAAGAAGTACTGTGAACTAGAACCAAAGACAAATTTAGAAAAAACTTTAATTCTTTCCTTTTAATAATTGAAACACACATATGCACAATTTTTTTATGCCTTTGCCTTTACATTTGTCTCATCCAAAATGATATAAATTGACTGTAAGAGAAAGTCAAATTAAAAATTGCTCCACTCTCCTCTCAGGCAGATACCCCAATAATTCACATAACCATGGAGGGAAAGGATCTATCACAATTGGACTTGTAAAATTATGTTTTTGTAGGCACAATAAACAAAAGTAGTTTTAGCCATTCTGTGAAGTTGATTACTGGTCTGGTCTACTTGGTGGGGCTGAGTAGTTGTCAGAAAATGAATGAGAGATGGACATAGATAGTAATGCATTTATTCTTATTTTATTTATTTGTATCCCACCTTTAATATCATTACAAAGAATCCAAGGCAGCAAACATCCAACATATCTTCCTCCACCTATTTTCAGCACAACAGTAATCCTGTGAGGAAGGCTGAGAGGGAATGGCTGACCCAAAGTCACCCAGTTGGCTTTCATGGCTAAAGAGGGATTTGAAGTCACATTCTCCTGCTTTAAGTGAATTCATTAAAAAAAAGTGCAGGCTTCTTTGGTGAGGGAATGATGTCATCAGTCTTAAAAGAGCTAGCAGTATCTTCTGAACAAGCTATTATTATGGCAAGTCCAAGTTTCTTTTCACAACATCTCTGATCAGAAATTACACAAGTCTTCCACAGCCCAGGTGCTTTTCAGATGTGATAGCATCAACTGCAAAATGCCTCAAACATGGAGTATAACATAAGTGTCAGTTTATATAAGACATGACATATATCTGCAGGATATTTGGGGTAGTATCATTTCTTCAAACTAGATCAGATCAGGAAACAGACTCCATAAAATTTACTGGAACTCTTTTTAATTGATGCAGGATATAGTAACAGAATCTTGAAACTCTGACAGTATTTTATTCCCTCCCTCTTATCTGTGTAGTCCTCAGCTAATTACTACAATTGAGCTCAAAATTTATGCTGCTCAGCAAGCCAGTTGTAAAGTGAATTTTCCCCCATTTTACAATCTTTTTTGTTACAGTTCTTGAGTGAATCATTGCAGTTGTTAAGTTAGTAAAATGATTGTTAAGTGGCTTTGCTTGTCAGAGCATTGCAAAAAGTGATCACATGTCCCCAGGATACTGCAACTGTCATAAATATATGCAAGTTGCCAAACATCTACATTTTGATCATGTGACCGTGGGGCTGCTGCAACAGTCATAAGTATGAAAAACAGTCATAAGTCTCTTTTTTCAATGTCTTTGTAACTTCGAGCAGTCATGAAACCAATGATTGTAAGGTGAGGACTATCTGTATCAAAGAGAGTTAAGACATAGCTAGCTGAAATTTTGTTCTCATGGTCTCTTCTTTAAATCATGTTTCGCGAACTGTCCCCATAGACCTTTTCCAATGCCACTTTCCTGATTCAGTATAGAGTGTCTCAATTTGATGTGAAACAGATATTTTCTAGATGGAACATGTTGAGTCATGTTAAAAAAAAAACCAGTATTGAACACTTGTCATATGGCTATCTCATTCATTAATGTTACTGGCATATACAGGTTTTCAGCCTGAAAGTTAAATTACCAGTTTCAAATCATGGTTTGATTATCTGTTTCAGTTTGTTTAGTGAAAGTAATTTGTCATGGTCATGCAATACTGAATAAATCTATTTATAAAGTTTGGATCTGTTTATCTTGGTTACAGTTCAGGAGTCTTGCCAAAACAAATACTTTATATGAAAATTCTGACTCTTCAAACTACTGAATTTATGTTAAATAATGGTGCATGAAAAATTGCTTCAAAGTAAAGGATGAATGATTATGTTAAGTCCATTTGGTTCATTTTCAAAATTCTTCAAATCTCAATTTCATCCCATCCAATTTTATACAAAAAAGAGTTGTTTATAATGCATTTTAGGTACAAGCTCCATTCCAAAATTTAAAAATGTAAATATATGTTTCTGTATATTCAGATCCACATATCAGTTTCTCAATATTTAAAAAAAAACATATAAAGAATTACTAAAAAAATCAATCCTCACAAAGATTATTTACATACATAATACATAATCATTCACAAAATATACATTGCCAGCTTTTCCTGTTTCATATATTAATTTGTATTTATAATGTAACAAAATAATCTTGGGAGTATGTGGAGTAGTTGAACTCTTAAGAAACTTCATCCCTTGAGTAAACAACAGTTTTGAATTTTTTTTTCTTTTTTCAGACATTCATGTTGTTTTGAAAGTAAACTATGAAAAGAGTTCCCTTGTGACTTGCTTTTTTTGGATTTGTTTGTTTCAGATCATGTAATTATTCAAACTGCAGTACAGGTCAACGGAAAAAACATTGTGTGGGCCAATTTCACCATCTATGATTGCAAGAGAACTGGAAATATTTATTCAAAGACAGCGTAAGTGACTTCATGGCCTGAAAATTATACAGAAAGGCAGGTTGCTTAGCTTTGGTTTGCATCAGAATTCACTGGTCAGGAATTCCTTTATCTTTGTTGGTGGTTTCAATTTAAACAGGAGGAAATATTGTAAAATAGATAATGCAAAATACTACATATTCAGCATTTTAACTTTTTTTGATAGAGGCTTTTGAACTGTGAGTTGCAACTCCTTGGGAATTGCAATATTGTTAGTTATAGCAGTTACTATATTTACTATATTTTATATTATATTACAATATTATTTGTTACAGCAAAATACTCATAAATCTGATACATCCAAAATTTCAGGAAACATTTTAGCTTGTCTTGATTAAGTGTCATGGATTGGAGTTTTTTATGCAATTAGTATTGTGGATCACCCCCTCATTTCTGTGGGCTATTACAACTGAAAACTATGGTTCTTGGCAAATTGTTATTGGATATTGGCAGTTCATTGATACAGAACACAAATAATTGCATTTGTCTTCTGTCATAAATATTCATATGTCTGCAGCATCCATGCAAGGCATGTAACACTGTATTTGTAGTCTCTGAAATGTCTGAAGGAGTGTATATGCTTGTGTAGCTCAAGTTTTTCCTGTAATTTTAACAAATGTTAAAGCAATTACTAGAATGCTTGCTACTAAAGAGGAGAAGCAATTCTTCTGACACATCTCTGTTGATGCCTCTTTGAATATAAAATTTCCTGATCAAAATCTCTCCCCAAATTTTGGAACCGGGTACAAAATTAATACAGAGATTTAAGAGATTCAGTTTGGTCTAACGGTTAAGGCACTAGTCCAGAAAATAGGAGACTGTGAGTTCTAAACCTGCCTCAACCATGAAAGCGAGCTGGGTGAATTTGGGCCAGACACTTTCTGTCAGCCCAACCCACCTCACAAGGTTGTTATTGTGGAGAAAATAGAAGGAAAGTATATTGGATATGTTTGCTGCCTTGAAAAAAATATATGAAAAAAATATAAAGGCAGGATACAAATAAACAATCAAAAAATATGAGAAGTCTAAAAATATATTGAGAAGTCTAAAAATATATTGAAGTCTTTATGAGACAGGATATAAATATTGATGAAAAATAAATGTGAAATGAAAAATATGAGGAGCTGTCTCAGAAATAAAAACTAGGAATCATGCAAAAATAATCAAGTTCATCTTTCTAATTTTAAAAAAGATGATTTTGAATGCGACAATTTCTGTTTGTTGGAACAGGTTTTTTTAAAGTTATAAAATGTGATGTTTTCAAAATGTTGCATTTGATAAATAGATAAAATTATTACTAAAATCTTTTCTTTTTTTGAGGGAAAAGGTGGCAGAGGCAGAAGCATATTTATTTTTTAAGTGGTCAAAGTGACCAAACAGTTGGGAAACCTTGCTGTAGATTTACTAAGCGAGAATCACTTAGTTATCTACAAGGTATTTTGGTTGCTGGGCAGGATTGGCAGGAAAGATGGTATAACCTGCCAAGAATTGCAGAGACTGGGTTTTAGAGCATTTTAGGCCATCTGGATGTGTTGATGGTTTGGGGCAATTTTTTCTTTCCCATTTTCCCATGATAATATTCTTGGCTGAAAGCTTTAGAATTAACCCCCAGAAAGCTGATATAAGGAACAAACTACATTTTTGAAATAGTTCAATTTATATGTGGATATAGTTGAGTATCATGTTGGCTTAATTTTAATTCCATCAGTTATTAATAGTGTGGCAGAAGCTATCTTTCACATGATTTTTATTGCTACCTTTTAAAGCAATTCATTTTGGGTTGTTAGGAGTTATAGATAATAGCAAATGCAATCTAAGGTGGATTGAAAGACAATCTCTTCAGTATAATTTTAAAAATTCTGAGTCAAGAACAAGCAGATTTTTTCACAAAATGGTTTGCCAATCTCAAAGAATTATGCCAATTATATTAATATATTATGCTAAACCAAGTTTAACTATAATTTATTGAATTAATGAAAAAAATTCTCATCCCTAAGCCAAACTGGCTGTTTATAGTAGAAATGAGAAAGGGGATGTATTTATTCTACAAGAACAGTAGCAAAAATAGTAAGCAAAAATGTAGAAAAAATGGAAAGCAAACAACAGAGCATAAACAGCATTGTATAATTAATAGATTAGATCTATTCTAAAAGTATAATTTACTTGCATGTACTAATATTGAAACTACTGAAATAATATTCTTCAGAATTAAAAAGTAAATGAGAATGACTGGAAACATGCAATTTTTACATGTGATCTTGTTTACTGCATTTAAGTTACTCATAAATATTTGAAAACTGCAATTCACAGTTCAGGAATCCTTCTCTACAATAATTTGGTATTGAAAATATACTATTTTGGATTATAATTTATGATTTCTCCTCCTGCTTAAAATAAAACCTCCACCACAACCAACAACAACAATATCAATGTGATTACAATAGAAGGGCATATTGTTAGCTCAGGGTTGAATAGTAGGGTCCTTGATGGCATCATGAACACCAATGAGCAGTCCAAAGACATGATGAAAACTCTTTAATTGCCTGACACAAAGATAGATTTCACCATAATTTCAGCTGGGAGATGTGAGTGTCCCAAAATACTAAAGAATTCCTGGAAGCTTAGAACTCAGACAAATCAGCCATCAACAGGTACATTGAGATAGACAACATCTACATACCATTCAAAAGAGATAATCAAAAAGCTAAAAAAAACTACAACATCCCCTTGATGAGCAATCAAGATAAGTAAAGCTTAGTATCAAGCAGTAAACATCACCCTAATCAAGCAACCACTAAGAACACTCCCACCAATACTGATAGGGCAAGCCACCTGAACATAAGCAGAAAGCAAGCCCCACTATGTTCTAGCACTGTGGTGGCACAGAGATTAGATGCAGTATTGTGAGCGAACTCTGCCCATAGACAGGAGTTCGATCCTGACCGGTTTAAGGTTGACTCAGCTTTCCATCATTCCAAAGTCTGTAAAATGAGAACCCAGATTGTTGGGGGCAATATGCTGACATTTGTAAGTCAGATAGTACTGTAAAGCACTATGGAGCAACATATAAGGCAAAATGCTATTGCTATTTCTGTACCTAGTAATAAAATGTTTTCAAGAAAATAACCAAGCTCAGAGAGCACCAAGGATCTCATAGATATAATAAAATTTGTTTGCTTATCAGACATGATCGTGAAGGATATGGTGGCTGCTCCACCATACATACACATAGACACTTTAAAATAGTTTAGATTTTCAATAATTTTACTATAAGCCATAATAGAATTTGCAGATTCATAAAGAAAACAAAGCTTCAAAGAAGAGACTGCTATACTTAGTAAATGTAGTTTCTTTTATATGTTTCAGATGTATCAGTTGCCTCTCAGCTAAATGGAAATGTTATTGGTGTCCTAGAAGAAGCTCCTGTGTATCCAATGTGACTGAATGTGAGAATTCAGTACAGATTACTGTAAGGCACATAACAGTATAGTTTATTTTTTTAAATTCTTGTTTTGTTTTTCTTGTGTTGAGAGGAAATAATTGCTGCCAACAAAGGCTTTTTAAGAAATATTATAGAAACACTTATGTTCAGAAAATGTTGCATATCACAGAGGGGGTGAGGGGAAGTGTTGGAGGAGTGGTTCTGGATGTTTTTCATAACATGCTTTCAAATCACAGAGATTTCCAGTGCTCTACATATTATTCTATTTATAGATTGCCCAGTTCCATTACAACTGTGTGCAGAATAAAATATACAAACTTTGAAATAAAGCAATCTACACAAAAAGAATAGCTGGAGAAAAACAACTAATGTTTCACAAATCAAATAACTCACAAAAGGGCCATCTCCTACTATAGCCAGGTTTCAGTTTAATTTAGTTACTTTATTGTCATTACACCTCATACAATGAAATTAAATGCCATTTTCAGTGTATATCATACATAAGAAAATTATAAAAATAAAACAAAAACACACATCCTTCACATTCTGTACAATTGAATTGAAAACCCTTGATACTGCATTAGTATTGCACTATACAGTTGAATACAATATAGTTATTGCTCTGGGATAGAAGCTGTTTTCTATACCGTCTCCAGATGGTAATAGTTCAAAAAAGGGTGCCCAGGATGAGATGGATCTTTAAGAATGTTTTGAAGTTTCTTCAGGCAGCGGGAGCTATAAAGCTCTTTCAAGGAGGGGAAAGGGCAACCAATGATCCTCTGGGCAATGATGTTAACCTTGTGGAGTGCTTTCCTATCTTCCACTGTGCAATTAGCAAACCATACACAGGTGCAGTAAGTTAAAATACTCTCTACAGTGCAGTTGTAGCAATTTTTCAAAAATTGCAGCAATTTTTCATTCAGTTGTTGTTTCCTAAAAAGTCTCAGGTAGTATAATCTGTCTGGCCGCTCTTAGAGGGTCAGATTAGGTAATCATACGTCTTCAGCCCTTATTCTTAACACTGGTACACCACAGGACTGCATGTTGGATCCCTTACTCTATACTCTTTATGAACATGACTGCATTCCCACTTACATCAATAATACTATTATTAAATTTGCAGATGATACAACAGTGGTGGGACTCATCTCCGGGAGGGATGAGTCTATAGAGATGAGGTGGACTGGTTGCTTTCATGGTGTGGAGACAATAATTTGGTCCTTAACACCAACAAGACCAAGGAGCTTATAGTAGACTACAGAAGGAATAGATCAGACATCCAGATCTTGGCTATCAATGTAGACCAAGTGGAGCAAGTGGCCAGTTTTAAGTTTTTGGGTGTTATCATAATCTCAATCCTTGGTTTATCTTCAATCTTCCTTAGTTATCTAGCAATTGGTTTTAACTTATCATTTTGGTTATGTCTAATGTATTTGGATAAATCATTGCTTCCATTGCTGAAAGCCAACCAGGTATTTTGATGTAGTGTTTTTTTTACCCCAGACTTGTAATAATACATTCCTAATTCGATGGTTTTGAAAGTATGAATGTGTTTTGTTCTTTTTCTCCCACAAAAAGGTGTGCCATCCTATTTGTAGATCATGTCCTTCAAAAGTTAGTATTCTTTTATTATTCAGGGATATCCACTCTTTAATTCATGTTAGTGCTGCTACATGATAGTATAATTCCCAATCAGGGAGTCTGAAGCCACCTCTACTTCTACTATCCTGTCATAATTTTAGCTTTATTTGGGGTTTCTTTCCAGCCTGTACAAATTTAGTTATTACCTTATTCAATTTCCCAAAAAATTTTTTATCTAATTTTACCAGAAATGTCTGGAATAAATACAGCCATCTTAGTAACAAATTAATTTTGATTGAAGCAATTTTTCCTATTAATGATAGTTAGTAGGAAATTTTCCCATGTTTCCAAATCTTTCTTTATCTGGTTCATTTGTTTGTTATAATTATCCTCCTTTATCTTGCTGCCAGCCAGATTCCTAGTTATTTAATTTTGTTTCTGATTTGCAATTCGGTTTCCTTTTCTAATTCTTTTTTCTGATTTTCTGTAAGATTTTTAACTGATATTTTGGTTTTATTTTTATTAATTTTAAGGCCCACTTTACCAAATTCTTCTATTTCTTTTAATAGTATTATCCCTGAATCAATCAGGTTATCTATAAAGAATATCAGATCGTCTGCAAATGCCTGTGTTTTGTACTTTTCTTTTTTTATCTTGGTTCCTCTAATTTATTTTTTATTACTAATCTGAACTAGTAAAATTTCAATTGAAAGGATAAAGATTAGAGGTGACAACGGACATCCCTGTCTTACTCCCTTAGTTATGTTAAACCTTTTGGTAAAATTGCCATTTATTATCATGCTAGCCTTCTGCATGGAATAAATTGTCACTATCATCCTTTCAAAGTTGGCCCAAACTTCATCTCTTTTGTTTATTGAATAAAGTAGTCCCAATTCAAGTTATCAAAAGCTTTTTGTGCATACAAGAAAATCAATGCTGCTTGCTTTTCTGAATGTGCTTCATAGTGTTCTAACATGTTTGTTATTGTCCTAAAGCCCATGTCACACAGCACCAACAGATGGAAAGAGGATGTAAAACGAAGAGAAACACTTGCCATCCATTGGTTAACGCGATGCATCCGTTCTGTACTCAC
>BHFT01029492.1:0-45984 GCA_004320025.1 Laticauda laticaudata
AAATACACTTGCGCATATCATAAAATCTCCAGAGCGTAAAGCTACAAACTTTGAATTTTGGCACTATGTTCCTTTTGCTTCTAAGGTGCTTGCTAAGAAAGGATTTTTCAAATGGACGCATCAGAGGCAATTAGTATTTGTATGTTGTTGGTGTGTTGTTGTTGTTGTTGTTGTTGTTGTTGTCTGTTGTTGTTATTATTATTATTATTATTATTATTTATGTATTATTTATTATTATTATCTAATTCTAAGGAGTTCTACTCCTCTCTCCACCTGAAAAGAATCTGTTGCACAATGCAAAACACAGCAGAGGAGAGGAGTGTCCATTGGCAGTTTTAGTTTTCAACAGCCAGCAAGCCAGGCTTTTCGTCATGGAACATTGTTTGAGCTAAGCCAACGACAGGCTCCTTGCTGTGCCCTTGCTCACACAGCAAATACTGCTTCAGTTTTCAAAAGCAACTGTCAACTCTCCAACACACTAACAGGATGCTAGCCAGATGAATACGCAGTGGAATGCTGGTTTGGCAGCGGTAGAATTTTCCTCCTTATCTTTTCCTCCCAAAAGCCAGGCCCGACACATAATTCCCATTAGCGAACATGATATTTAAGCTAATACAGAATATCAGAGTCTGGATGTTTTTATGTTTTGTTTGTTTTTTGTTTGTCCTTCAAAAATTCAATAAAACTTAAACAAAAAAAAAAGTATATCAGAGTTGGAAAGAGACCTTAGAGGCCTTCTAGTCCAGCCCCCCTGCTCAAGCAGGAGACCCTAGGCTGGCAGCCTCCAGTCTTTTGGGCACCAGGGCCTGGTTCCTTGGAGAGAGGTTTTTTTTCCCATGGACTGGAGAGGGTGTGGTTTTGCGTGCTGCTTGCATCTCACGGATGTGTGGCAGGGGAAGGATGCTGCAAAATCCCCATTCCCTCCCCACCCCACTAACCTGCTTTCCAGCTCTGTTCTGTGCAGGGCAACACAAGAAGACTCAGCCTCCAAGTTGGCTCCAACGTCCAATTATCCTCAGCTGGATATCAGACTCTTCAAAAAACAGTCTAACGAAGGGCAGAAATGCACAGGCTTGGGTTTCATTTCTATTAATCTTTTAAAAAAACCAACACAAACCACACTGAAGTAATTAACTGGCAAGCCAGGATGATAAATTGCAGATTTCCAAAGGAAACACAGCACCCACAGTTGGGAGGATGCCAAAATAAGCCCAAGATAATGCACGCTTTGCTTCCAGCAAGGAGCTGTGTGCAAACACCCTTCTTTTATCCTGTTCTCCCAGCTACAACTATGAAGGGAATCGGGGCCTTTTTCTCTCCTGTAAGCCATATTGCTCCCTTCTCCGTCCCTCCCTGAGTGCCCTAGAATGAAGAGGGAGTGGTCCTGTGTCTTCCTCTGAATGCCCAGCCGGACTGTGCCCTTTCCCCATTTCTTCCACAGCCACCGGAGCCCCACTCCCACTCCCTGTCAGCTGCTCAATCTCCCCCTCAGAATCAGACTCCAACAAGGGCATGACAGATAGCCTATCACAACTGTCCTGCAGTCGAGATGTTTTCTTGCAGCTCAAACTTTGAGCCACGGTTTGGGAAACTTTGAAAGCCCAGATCAGTTGGCTTCATGCTTGTTAAAAAATGTTCTGAAGATAAAAGGATGAAATAAATTTTAACTTGCAAATAATGACATTTCCTTCCCCAAGAAAGACTCGCTGACACTCCAATTGTTCCTATTTATTAGCTGTGATTTATTTGCCGAATTCCAGTAGGGAATCATACAAAGGTCTCTAAGTTGCAGGCTGAGATAAATTATGTGTATTTTGAAATGTTATTGAGCTAATTAAAATGGAAACCACATTAAAAATATATTAAAAAGGAAAGCAGGGTAATTCTTTGGTGGTTTGAAAGTTATTTACTTTCATTGACTGCAGACTGTTTACCTCCAGTGCTTTGGTGAGGAATAACTTCGACCTATACACCTGTGCTCACCATCTAGGTACTCTGTGCTGTGTTCAAGGAATTCAATGTGTTTTAAGTCTTAATTTTCATGCACATGATCAAAGGCACCGGATTAAATTAGGCTAGATTTTGGCTTCCTTTTTAAAGCGATTTGCTACTTGCCAAGAACTTCCAGCTGCTGTGATCCGCCGATATTGTTGAGAAACAACTCTGCTATCCTCAGTGTTAACAGTAGCTCATCCTATTGGGATTTGAAGTCCAGTAGTAGCAATAGCAACAGTGCTTAGACTTATGCACTGTTTCACAGTGCTTTACAGAGTTCTCTAAGCAGTTTTGTAGAGTCAGCATATTGTCCCCCAACAATTTGGGTCCTGTTCTGACCCAAACCTTGTTCCAAGAAAACAAACACCAAATGGAGGTAAAAGCAAAACCTTTTAATGATTCTTTATGAATTCCGTTCCTTCATTGTTAAAAGGTTGTTTCAAACTAATTGTCTCTGATAAGAATGAGCCTTGCCAAGGTTGGCCAAGGCTTCCAAAAACACTAGATGAAGTTGCCAATAAATATTTCAAACACAGAGTCTTCAAACACCAACCAAGATAATCCAAATGTCCACAAGGCTTGAGTGCAAAAACTTATTTGCTTCCTGCAAAGAACTCCGGTTTCTCAGATGCCTTTTATCTCTTAAGGGAAGGGACCTTGCAGCCTTACTCCTGAGTCGCCTGTGCTGCTGCATCTGCTCTTCCCTTCGAGCAGCCCTGCGCACATGCGCACTGGGCACAGGCTCCTTGGGGACCTCTTCATCACTGCTGCCAGCCTCCACCATCTCCGAAGGCAGCACTTCACCCCCTGATGGTCCTGGTCCCACCCCTGCATCACATGCAGGCCCCTCATCTGAGCCCTCGCTCTCCGAGACCTCAGCGACCTGCTGCTGGCGAACCACAACAGGTCCTCATTTGACCAACCTCAAAAACATGGAAGGCTGAGTCAACCATGGGCTGGTCAAACTCAAACTCCTGACAGTCGGCAGAGTTAGCCTGCAATGTTGCATTCTAACCACTGCACCACTCCGGCTCCTAGCAATATGACTTACCGTGTTTCTCATATAATAAGGCCGGGTCTTTTTTTTTTTTTTTTNGTGAGGGCTTGGATGTTGACCTCGGCGTTGGTGGGGCACTTTGTATTGGGGTCAACGCAGGCAGCACCATATCCGGGTGTACAACAAAAGTGCTTCCTAACGGCAAGCCCCCCCCCACTATTCCCCCCCCCCATTTTGCATGTTTAATATAGGCCTTAATTTGGGGGGAGGGGCTTAATTTCATTTCATGCCTATAAAACATGCTGGGACTTCCTATTGGGGGAGGCCATATTGTTGGAGAAACAGGGTAGATATCGCTTCACAGTGCTTTACAGTCCTCTCTAAGTGGTTTACAATTTCAGCCTATTGTCTCCAACAATTTGGGTCCTCATTTTACCGACTTTGGAAGGATGGATGGCTGAATCAACCTTGAGCTGATCAGGATCGAACTGCTGGCAGTCGGCAGAATTAGCCTGCAATATTGCCTTCTAACCACTTCACCACCAGGCCTCCTACAGGTAGCCCTTTAACTTATAACCATTCCTTATTTCAGAGCTGATTCTTGAGTGAGGTCCTATCTGTCGCCTTTATCCCCCCTCCCGTCAAAACCCAAGGGCATAGGTTGCAGAAAACACATGGCATTTCCTATTCCTGTGCGCATCCTGTGGATGCTTAATTGAAATAGCTAATTAAGTCACCTTGTGCCTGAAGTCAGCAGCTAATCGAAAGCCTAACAAACGGACATGTACATGTTTTGGTTCTCAAGTTTTTCCTGGAAAAACAAAGGAAAAACAAACTCGCATGGGGACGAGTTGGCTGTAAATTACATTTCTCGGTATGATGATCTGTGGAACTTAAGAAGATGGAATTTTGGCTTTTAAGGGGAAGGGTTCTTATTGGCACCTGTGAATTTTGATCACATAATCATGAGGATCTTGCAACAGTCTGTAAGGGTGAAAATCAGTCATATAAGTGACTTTTTTCCGTCCTTTGTGACTTTTAACAGTCACTAAATAAGCAATTGTAAATTGAAGACTAACTGTATGTTTCTACTGGAAAGCGGTTCAATAGAACAGATTAGGATTAGGATTAGGATAGAATATGGAATAGGAATAGAATAGATACTGATGCAGATTAACAGAGTTGGAAGGGACCTTGTAGGTCATCTTGTCCAACCCCCTGCCCAAGCTGGAGACCCTTGCCTACACTATTTCTGACAGATGGCAGTCCAGTCTCTTCTTGAAAGCTTCCAGTGATGAAACTCCTACAACTTCCAAAGGCAACTTCAGTTCAGAATAGAATAGAATATGGAATAGGAATAGAAATAGAAATAATAGAAATAGAACAGAATAGAATTCTTTATTGGCTAAACAATGGACTGTATTCATTACATTTTAGCTTATTGAAAATTAGATTGGGTTTACTGTACTGTTTTAATTATATTGATTTTCCTATTGTGTTTTCTATGTAAGTTTTGTAAGTCACCTAGATTCTGGTTGATTTCAGAGAAATCTCATATACGAACATACAAATCTCTGTACGACAAGATGCACCTTTTCTTCATAAGCTACTATCCCAGAAAAGATAAAATAATTTGGAATTTTCCACCTGTAACACTGGACTTATAAGCAAATTCACAAGCAAAACAAAAGAACAAAACCATATAAAAATGTGGACCTTAATGCACATAAGATAGGTATTATTAACGAGGGTCTCCCCCCCCATGTTTAATTGCATTTTAAGATGCAAAAATGCATTAAAAATAGATTTTTAATAACAGAAATGGCTAACTTCTGTTGAAAGTTGCTGTTGTTTTATTTCAAAATTCACCCCCTGGATAATTTCTTAGACATCTACATAAGAAGTGAGCTCGAATTTCATTATTCTGTTCTTCCACGTGCTATAGTTGACTACAATTCTTTTGCAGTTCCACAAATTACAATAAACTGTATATTACCGGATAAATTGGGTGAGAGGGGACATTCATTACTTAAATCTCAAGGCCTGCTCACCCCCATTTACATACTTTACGTAATGGCAGCACATGTGCAAAACCACATCATTTGTGTAATGATGATGTCACACAGATGATCTAATTCGACACAGGTGACATAGATGTAATTAAAAGTACATCGAAGTTGTGCAATCTGGATGATTTTGGATGTAATAGAACATGGGAAGGTATTTTGTTGCTTGCTATCCAAAATGGGGGCCCCCATGAAATTAATTTTGGGGTGAGATGTTACATGTTGTTCCCAAGAAGGAATGAAAATAATAACATCTCACATTAAGTAGATAGGTATCTTTGCATCCAAATTACCAATAACCGTGTACATTTGGGGGAGATTTTTATTTATTTTTATTTATTTGTTTGATTTGTCAGTCACAAGGTAATAGATATAAGTATAAACATGACAAAGAATACAGGAAATATGTACGAATAAATGGGGACAATAGGTCATGGACGGTAGGCATGATGGTGCACTTATGCATGCTCCTAAACAGACCTCTTAGGAATGGGGTGAGGTCAATAGCGGTTAGTTTGAGGTTAAAGGAGTGGGGGTTAGGGGATGTAACAACATTGTCAGGTAGTGCATTCTAGGCATTGACCATTCTGTTGCTGAAGTCATACTTTCTGCAATTGAGTTTGAAGTGGTTTACATTGAGTTTGCATTTGTTGTGTGCTCTTGTGTTGTGGTTGAAGCTGAAGTAGTCATTGACTGGTAGGACATCGTAGCAAATAATTTTGTGCGCTACACTTAAGTCTAACCATAGGCGGTGTAGTTCAAGGTTGTCCAAGCCCAAAATCTCAAGCCTGGTGATATAGGGTATTCTGTTGCAAGAAGAGGAGTGTAGTACTCTTCTTGTGAAATACTTCTGGACTGCTTAATTGTATTATTTTTATTTTGTTCTATTTGCTTTCTGCTGTAGCTGTACAGTTTTGCCAATTTAACACTTTAAGCCCCCAAGTATTTTTCCAAACCTTCCTGAAGAAGAATTTCTCTGCTCGAAAATCACCTGTAAATAAACTTTCTTCTTCCTTGCTGCAGAAAAGTCTAAGGGATCGTTGGCAGTGATGTTTGGGCCTTAAAAACCCTTGTTTATTGCAACCATCCGTCTTCATGGATCTGCCCCACAAAGGGGACTTGGTAAAGCCATTACGAAGTGCCATACCCATTCCATTTGCCTACAGTAAATAGAATGTCAAAAATGTCAGAGGGAAATAAATATCAGGCTGGTTAAAAGGGAGCCAAGATGGCTCAAAGCATCATTGAAAAGGATTGATTTATCTGGCCTGCTATAATGACTGCAGATGTGAACCTGTTATTCTAGATGAGCAATGAATTTGATGAGCTGATAACATGAGGCCAGCAAGGCCTGGTTTTAATTACTGATGAGGAATTTATTTGTGAAGGGCTGTGATTTACAAAGGGTGCATCGGTTATTGACAGGTGACCTTGGGGGGGGGGTTGTTCTTTTTTCTTCTTTTAAGTGAAGACTAGCAATGCATATATATTTTTAAAAAATAGGTTAACTCCTCTGCTTTCTCTCGAAGGATTTGTGGCATAGATGAAATGTACCGGAATGGATGGGCTGCTGTCGGCTTTTAAAAGTTGTATCTATCTAGATGTGTAATTATTATTATTTTTGGTTCAATTTTTTTCTATGTCAAGTTGTGCCTGGAGATGTCTTCTCTTCTCTTTGGGAATCTCCAGATGCATGGAAGTGTACTTCCTGGGCTATGATAGCCAAATGTTGGGTGTTGACATCCAAAACAGCTGGATATCAAGTGGGAGAAGACATCTCTTGAAGGCAACAGCCTGGAGATCAGACAGTAAAATAGAATAGGGATTGTGGTATTGTCCTTGTGTGGTTATTGTTGTCTTCTATTATCACATTAGTGGCTTGGGATGGGTACAATCTGTGTCTGAGCTTAAAGCCAGTGAGAATGTCCATGACAGGTTTCTAAGGAAGAAGTAGAAGAACCAGAGTTTCTGGAGAGACCACGTTCCTGCTAGAAAACTACTGCCAGCACATGGTAGAAGTGACTTGAGTTTGGTTGATCACGTTGCACCAAAAGGTAAGCTTCAGTTTATGGCTTATGCAGTGTATTAGAATAGAATAACAGAGTTGGAAGGGACCTTGGAGGTCTTCTAGTCCAACCCCCCCTGCCTAGGCCTGAATGAAACCCTACACCACTTCAGACAAATGGTTATCCAGTCTCTTCTTAAAAACCTCTAGTGTTGGAGCATACGTAACTTCTGGAGGCAAGTTGTTTCATTGATTAATTGTTCTCACTATCAGGAAATTTCTCCTTAGTTCTAAGTTGCTTCTCTCCTTGATGAGTTTCCATCCATTGCAGGATTGTGGCTTGTTTGGGAAAACATGATGGAGCCAACAATGGCTTAGAACAAGGGTCTCCAGGTTTGGCAATTGATGCCCAGAATTCCCCAACCACCATAGCTAACTGAGGAATTCTGGAATTGAACTCCACAAGTCTTAAAATTGCCAAATTTAGAAACTCCTGTCTTAAAATAATGGGTGAAGTCAGTTTTTGGAATGCTACTTAGAAGATCATACTTTCCTTTGGCCGTTTTTCTTTCCTAACTCTGGTTTGATTTTCTGGTCAGATAGTTGAGTAGTATCTACCAAACTGCAATTTTCTCAATTCATTCTTGTTGTGATTGCAAACGTTTGTTGCATTTAAGGGTTGTTTCTCATGCTTTGATTGGTATCCCGCCCAGGGAATCTGTGGTTGAATTGTGGCTTGAAAATAGTTTAAATTAGCCCTGTTGTGCAGTTCCTATTTATTCATGCTCCAGTCAGTGGTAGATTGTCTTGGCTAGATACAATTCAGTCCTCAACACATGATCCCAATTGAGCCCAACATTTCTATTGCTAAGCAAGAGTTGTTAAGCGAGTTTTGCTCTATTTTGCAGTGAATGTTTTTGTTAAGTGAATGACTGCAGTTGTTAAGTAACCCGGTTAAGTGGATTCCCCATTGACATTGCCGGTCAGGAGGTGGCAAAAGGTTGATCACATGACTTTGGGACCCTGCAATGGTCGTAAATATGAGTCAGCTGTCAAGTGCCTGAATTTTGATCATGGGGAGGCTGCTCCCCACGGTTGTGTGAAAAACAGTCATAAGTCACTTTTTTTTTTCAGTGCCACAAACTGTTGTAAGTCAAGAACTACCTGTAATTCAGTCTTCATATTATGCCTTTCTTTGATTCCTTTGACTATTCCTTTTTTAAATTTTTTATTGGTTTTTTTTTTAAAAATATAAAACAAACCATTCCATTTCAATCGTGCATCGACTTGGGTACATATTTCAATTATTTGAACAGTATAAATGAATTCTTTTTATCAAATCTAACAATACATCAATGTATATATTCCCATATACATAATAATATCACACTGTGATGACCTGGAATGTAACACAAATGTAACAAAATCCAGAATGTAAATAAATGTCCTTTAATGCCTCCAACTTGTCCCCACCATTCAATAATTCTCAGTTGGAGATAAAACTTATTCAAAAATAGTTTTCCAAAGAAAGCAATACAGTTGGAACTAAATGAGCAGATAGAGGTGAAATAAAAAACCAAAACAAACTACAATGAAGGAATTTCCACAAGGACCAGGATAAGTAATTACCAACTTCAAAGAGATGACAAGGCACAGTCTGTTTGAAGGATGCCAACCAAGATAACTTCAGCCCGAAATAAAACATGCTTTGCTTCTGGCAAAGCTGTGTTTTAATTGTCTGTCTTATATACTATTCCCAGCTGCAACCAATGAGGGGGATCATGGCCACTTCCTCTTTCGTAAGCCAAGTTGTTTCCTTCTCCATTCCTCNTCTTTAATTTCTAGTGTCAATCTATTCATTTCTGCACATTCAAATATTTTTTCAATTATTTTTCCCTCTATTGGCATTTTATCACTTTTCCAATTTTGGGCAAATACATTCCTAGCCGCTGTTAGTACATGTATAATTAAATAAATATTTTCTTTACTATAACTTTCTGGTACCATTCTTAATAGGAATATTTCAGGTTACAGATCTATATGTTATTTAATCATTTTTTCCAACCATTTAATTCAATACCTTTTCAACTCTGTGCAAGTCCACCACATATGACAATATGTTCCTGGTGTTTGGTGACATTTCCAACATTTCATTGATTTATCTTTCAACATTTTCACTGGTCTTGCGGGCTCTAAGTGCCATCTATAAAACATCTTACATAAGTTTTCCTTATATGCTGTCAATATTGGCAATTTATAGTTCTTATCTCATCCTATCTCATGCCATTTTTCCAATTTTTTAAAAGTGCCGTGTTATTGTTGCTTCTATGGTCATTGCTACTTGACTTTCTTTGAATCAAATGTTCTCCAGTAGTCCGGATTTTTTTTTTTTTAAAGGCACTTATAATGCACCGAAGGAGCTTAAAAACACCATGTTCAACATGCTGCCCTTTGACAGCAAAATCCTGCTCAACGCCGTTGTGGTATTGACTCACTGTAGATTTGGATTAATCATAGTTATTTCTCAAGGTGCCGCTCCAAAGAAAGATAGCTGCAGATATTATAGACTGGCGTTTGGTTTCGTAGTTAAAACTGAGTGCCGTGAAAGAGCTCTTCAAAAGTCACATAATGGGAAGTCATCTGGAAGAATTTCTTTCTAGCAAGAGACGGGCTTTGGTTCCTACCTTCCCTCAAGTGGAGTGAATTGGAAGAAAAAGTTGACTTTCTGATGGTTATATGCTCTGTTGCTTTGCCCTTGTTTGGAAAGGCAGGACCGTGTCATTTATCCCCATAGCCAATTTTTACAGAGCTTCAGGTATCAAAGCATCTTAAAACACCAGCCTTCTCCAGATGTGGCAGACTCCAGATGTGTGGGGATTGCAATTCCCATTCCTTTCCAACCCGCATGTTGACAAACACCTTGGGGATTTAGTGTTTTTTATTTTTTATTATCGGCAGTGCATCTGGCTTCGTGCATATTTCATTTTTCTTACCGCTGTTCCATGCAAGGCAGAAAACTAAGTTTTTCACTGTGAACCTGTTAGCCTTTTTAAGGGTTGCTCCTTTTTTTCACACCTCCATCTGCAAATAACAATGGGGAATGTGCTGCTGGTGGATAAATTGCAGGCTCTACGGTAGTTAGTTTGAAATGAGGGCTGCTCAGACAAAGGGAGTTTGGGAAGTCTTGATGAATTTTGCAGTTCTCTGCTGCTCAGTGAGACAACTCTACCACCTTAAGCCCCTCTTTCTCACCCTTGGAAACCTGATACAGTAGTGGGGAATTCTGGGAGTTGAAGTCCACACATTTTAAAGTTGCCAAGGTTGAGCAGCACTGTCCTGAGCAGTTTCAGTATTATTTGAGTTTTTGGGTTGTTTATTATACAAATTGGCATGGCTGCCACATACACATAGGCAACTCCGGGCAGCTTACAACATTAAAAATCCGCAATGTTAAAAAACCCATATCCCAAAAGTACTTTTTCAAGAGGCAACTGGGCTTTCTTATTTTTTCCTTAAAGATGTTTCACTTCTCATCCAAGAAGCTTTTTCCGTTCTTCAGAATTGAAGAAGCTTCTTGGATGAGAAGCGAAATGTCTTCAAGGAAAAACCAGAAAGCCCATTTGCCTCTTGAAAAAAGCACTTTAGGGACAACCAGGACCTGGATGACTGGGAACCTCCATAAGCATTTGTTGTTGCTTGTTGCAAAGTCGTATCCGAACCATCGCGACCCCATGGACAACGTTCCTCCAGGCCTTCCTGTCCTCTACCATCTTCTGGAGTCCATTTAAGCTCACCTCATTCTCTGCCATTCCTTTTTTTTGTTGCCCCTGATCTTTCCCAGCATTAGGCTCTTCTCCAGTGAGTCTTTCCTTCTCATTAGGTAGCCAAAGTATTTTGAATTTCATCTTCAGGATCTGGTCTTTTAAAGTACAGTTGAACTCCTGGTGACACATTTAAGGCTAGGTCACACTGGCCGACGGATGCAAAACGTATGCAAAAAGGACACAGCGGACGAGCAAATTTTCGGAGGCTGGCTCCATCCGTTAGTCATCCCCGCCCCTCCAAATAGTGGCAATAATTTGCCATAAAAGAACAGAAAAGAAGGAAAAACGGAAATCAGTGGGTAGCTATCTAGCGGGATCTTAAACAGGGATGTTCATCAGCGAGCCTAGAGGATGTATATAGGATGCAAACCGTTCACCTGCTCATCTTTCTATTTCCCGTACTTCCTAACGCCTGCGTAGACGTTCCGCTGTACCTTTGTTTCCTCCCTCTTTTCGTTTTCAGCTGCAGCGGATGTGACGTTGCGAGATGCCCAGCAGGATGGCAGAGAGGAATACAGTGGATGTCTTAACGGATGCACTCACCACGACATAGTGACCACGTTTGTTGGCTCCGTATATCCACACCCGGAACTTTACATCGTACCACCACGGCAGAAAGTTCATCCTCGTTCACCAAAGTTTTTGTGATCAGCTCCAAACTTCTTTGCCGCGGATCGAATCGGCAGTGGATCGGATGACTCGATCGGATAAGCGTATGAAACACGTATGCAGTGAGTACACAACGGATGCATAGCGTTTTCCAATGGATGACAAGCTTTTTTTCACGTTTTACATCCTCTTTGCATCCGTTGGTGCAGTGTGACATGGGCTTTATGGGATTCCTTGGCAATTATGCAGAACTGGTTTGTCACTATCATCTTCTGGGAAGTTTTTAGTTTTCCAGTCTATTTTCTGGAAGTTTCCCAACCAAGATATAACTAGGTCTGACCCTACTTGGTCTCTCCCCCTAAACAAGATAATCTAGGGGCTGCCAATCACTGAGATACAGGAACGTCTGGATCATGTTGTCAAAATTCCAAATATGTCAATATACTTAATTCTATTGAGATTCCTGTACAGTATTATGGACACTTGCTGGAGGAAGCTTAAATGGTTTTGAAGTGAAATTCTTTGTTAATCTAACTTCTTTGGACCAGGGGAGACATGACAGCTGTCTTCCAGTATTTGAGGGGCTGCCACAGAGAGGAAGGGGTCAAGCTATTTTCCAAAGCATCTGAAGTCCAGACAAGGAATAATGGATGGAAACTGAACAAGGAGAGATTTAACCTGGAAATAAGGAGAAACTTTCTGACAGTGAGAACAATCAACCCATGGAACGGAAGTTGTCTTCAGAAGTTGTGGGAGCTTCATCCCTCAAGAAGAGACTGGACTGACAACTGTCAGAAATGGTGTAGGGTCTCCTGCTTGGGTGGGAGGTTGGACTAAATAACCTACAAGGTCACTTCCAACTCTGTTAATCTGTAATAAAAATACACTTGGGTCACTGCTTCTAAATGCTGCTGGTCCCTGATGTATTGCAGAAATGACAAAAAAAAATGTTGAGGCTTTGAAAAAAAATGCAGAGAAGAGCAACGAAGATGATTAAAGGCCTGAAAACTAAAACATGAAGAACAGTTGCAGGATTTGGGTTTGGCTAATCTAGAGAAAAGAAGAATTAACGGTGACATGATAGCAGTATTTGAGGGGCTGCTGCAAAGAAGAGGGGGGGTCAACTTATTTTCCAAAGCACCAGAAGGCAAGACAAGAAGCAATAGATGGAAACTAATCAAGGAGAGAAGTAATCTGGAATTAAGGATAAACTATTAAGGAGAACAATTAACCATTAGCCATGGTGGCACAGTGGTTAGAATGCAGTACTGCAGGCTATTTCTGCTGATTGCAGGTTGATTGCAGTTCGATCCTGAGTGGCTTAAGATTGGACTCAGCCTTCCATTCTTCTGAGGTGGGTAAAATGAGGACCCAGATTGTTTGGGGGATATATGCTGACTCTGCAAACTGCTTAGAGAGGGCTGTAAAGCAAGTGCTATTGTTACTGCTAACAGCTTGCCTTCAGAAGTTGTGGATGCTCCATCACTGGAAATTTTTAAGAAGAGATTGGATAACCATGTGCCTTCCAGCTCTCTATTGATTGATTGATTGATTGAAAGTCTACGTTCTTGGAAAGAAGGAAAAAGGAGAAAAAAATAATGTAAATAGAGAGGTAGCTTATAGAAGAAATCCAGTAAACTAGGAACTTTAGGCTCTTAAGCTGGCAGATGATAACTTCCCTTGAGGTTTAAAAGCTGGGATACCATCCCAGCTCTCTTTTATATATTTATTTTGTAGACTGAAGAAATGTGCAAACAGAATTAATTGCCAAGTCAGAGAACTTCATTTAGTAGAGTGATGCAATTATTGTCTCAGATCTTGTGGGTTTTCTCCATTGAAAGAAGGCAGAGACACTATCCTTCTATAAAGAGCGCTGACTTTATTCTCAAAATACATGATGTTTGGCTTCAGGGACCATGTTATAATTAAGCATCTCTTGGATGATTTTAGACTCTATTTGTGGCTGAACTCTTGCCTTTAAGCAAATGTAATTTAAAAGGCTATTAGATAATATGCCTTCAGAGGGCGAAACTTGTCAGAATCCTGACAAGTTTCAGTGCAAGTAGCAAATCCTGACAAGAATTCAGTGCAAGTAGCAAAACTGAAAAGTGGAGAAAAGCTGGGTCTGTACCTGGACCAAAAAGTTTTGTTAGCGGCTTGAAGACTACACCTTGATTTGGCTCTCAAGCTCTTTAGAACACAATGCCTACCTGAGGATATTTGTGGTGATAGAGGCCTTTAATCAAATTTTTCTTCTTCTTAAGTACATTTGAATAATAGCTTGGTGTTTTTGCAGGAGAAAACGCTGGATAGGTTTATGCAGAAGGTTGCATGCTGTCCATAGGTTGCGCCTCTCTTTAACTCCGGAGGAGTTTTCTTAGCAAGCTGCCATTTGCACCACAACATTAGAGTGCTTATTTCTTTTATGGCCTACTGCCAATTCCTACTGGACTCTTGGGAATTTGAAGCCCCTGAGCAAAGTCATTACTGCTTGTGTGTGGTTTTTTTTCTTCTCCCTAGCAGTGTTGGTTTTGAACAGCCTAGTGGGAGAATTAAAAACAAAACAAAACTGGAAAGGAAAACTGTGGTCTGTCTTTCAATTTTAAATGCTGCTTCCAGAGGCTGAGATCTTCCAAGGAAGATCAATAGCTAAGGAAGAGGCGAAGCAGTTAGATTGCTGCTGACAAAACGGCGTTGCTGTTCTTAGGCTGTTTTAAAATTGAGAGCCGATAGCAGCAACAATTCTTTTGAGAGCCTCAGTAGAAAGGGGCTAACTAACCTTAATGATTCCCAGTTGGTTCCCAATGGTTCCCAGTTGAACGGTGCAACTGCCAAATTTGGAGTCATTGCGCTTGGTAGGAAGCTGTAGTTTCTTAATTTAATTTTCGACTCCTAGCTCCTGTTTTCAGCCAGTGGCTGAGATGAAGGAAGAAAGACCTGATGAGACTTTGGGAAAAGGGCAGGGAAGAGCCACAAAGATAATCAGGGGGGCTGGAGGCTAAAACACATGAAGAACGATCACAGGGATTGGGTCTGTCTAAGTTCAGGAAGGAGGAGGGGTGACGTGATAGCAGTGTTCCAATATTTGAGGGACTGCCCCAAAGAAGAGGGAGTCAAGCTCTTCTCCAAAGTATCTGAGGGCAGGACAAGAAACAGTGGGTGGAAACTAAGAGACTGGACATTTGTCTAAACTGGTATAGGATCTCCTGCTTGAGCAGGGGTTGGACGAGATGACCTCCAAAATCTTCTCTTCTCTTCTCTTCTCTTCTCTTCTCTTCTCTTCTCTTCTCTTCTCTTCTCTTCTCTTCTCTTCTCTTCTCTTCCTCTTCTCTTCTTTCTCTCCTCTCCTCTCCTCTCTCTTCCTCTCCCTCTCCTCTCTCGCCCCTCCCCTCCGCCTCCCCTCCCCTCCCCCCTCCCTTCTCCTCTCCCTCTCCTCTCCTCTCCTCTCCTCTCCCGCTCGCTCTCCTACTCCTCTCCTTCCTCTCCTCTCCTCTCCTCTCCTCTCCTCTCCTCTCCCCTCCCCTCCCCTCCCTTGTCCTCTCCTCTCCTCTCTTCTCTTCTCTGAAGCCAACACGTTAGACACATGTCCTGTATCTCTGAAACTCCATTGCAGGGATCAGTAATGGAGGAAGTGCTTTTGCATTGACACCCAACTTGTTGGCTTCCCACTCACCCACCCAAAAATTGATGGTTCGTTGCAAGGAATGGAATGTTGGTAGCAACAACCTTTGGTAGGCTCAGGTGTTCTTCTGTGTAAAGAGCAGAATTTACACATTTAACAGCTGTAGTTGCAATTCGGTCTGGAATGAAATTTTTTCTTCCATGGAAAGGAAATAAACTGCTTAAAGAGGGCTGTAAAGCACTGTGAAGTGGTATATAAGTCTAAGTGTTATTGCTACTGCTAACCTGTGGAACAACTTGCCTTCAGACATTGTGGGTACTTCATCACTGGAGGTTTTTAAGAAGAGACTAGGCAGCCACGTGTCTGAAATGGCCTAGGGTCTCCTGTTTGAGTAGGGGGTTGGACTAGAAGACATCCAAGGTCCCTCCCAACTCTGTTATTCTGCTCTGTTAAGAGAGCCATCTCTACAAGGAAGGCAGAAGGGGGCTGGGATTTAGGTCTTAGTATTTCAGCATTGTAGTCATTCTCAACGTCTTTTTCACCACGGACTTCTTTTTTTCTGGTCACAGACCCCAAAACTTAACTCAAGATTTTAATCATAACATTTCTTCAAGTTTTCACAAACCTCCTTTGAAGACCTTTAGGGTTTCCTCAAGTGTCCACAGACCACATGTTTTAGAACTACGGCAATATTGAATAATATACTATACCGTGGATACTCGGTGGAGAACTTTGAATTAGAATCAAGGAGAATTAAACCATGATGTTAGTCTGAATGCGATTGGAAAAGAAAAAACAACAACAACAATCCTAGAATTCTCTCTGGCCAGAGTACGGAAGGTTTACGTGAGTGGAAAGCGGATGAAAACAACACTTTGCTGTTATAATAGTCTAGCAATCTTTTCTGTTTGTTTTGAAACAGGGATAATGTCAAATCAGAATGCTGGTAAATGTTTAAACAATTTAGAACGGCCTGCTATAATGTTGATAATGTCAAACTTTCCATCACCTTTTGTTTCTGAGTCACAATGGCTTGATGAGAAAATGTAGCTTCTAATTCTATTCCAGGCTGAATTGCAACTACAGATGTTAGAAGTGGGAGAAAGACAGGCGTTCCCTGTTTAGTTCCAATAATTGCTGTCCCTCATAATTACTCGAGGCATGTGGGTTGTAAGGAGCTACACCACCACATTTCCTTCAGACACCCCCATTCCACCAATCCTTAAGAAACAAAGTAGGCAATAGATGTCTCTTGAATGCAGATACTGTCACATACCCTTGATAGAGTCGGACTCTGAGGGAGAGGAGGAACAACGGACAGGGAGTGGAGGTGCGGCTTCGGAGGTTGTGGAGGAGGCTGGGGAAGGGCAGAGGCCGTCAGAGGAAGAACCAGGCCCATCCCCTCTCCATCCTAGGAGCGCAGGGAGGAATGGAGAAGGAAACAATTTGACTTATGAGAGAGGAAGCGGCCATGATCCCCCTCATTGGTTGCAGCTTAGGAGAATAGTATATAAAAGATACGGTTACAACACAACATTGCCAAAAGCAAAGAGTGTTTTATTTTGGGCTGAAGTTATCTTGGTTGGCATCCTTCCAACAGACTGTGCCGTGTTATCTCCTTGAATTTGATAATTACTTATCCTGGTCTGTTGTGGAAATTCCTTCATTGTAGTTTGTTTTGGTTTTTTATTTCACCTCTATCTGCTCATTAAGTTCCAACTGTACTGCTTTCTTTTGAAGACTATTTTTGAATAAGTTTTATCTCCAACTGAGAATTTTTGAACAGTGAGACCAAGTTGGAGGCGTTAAAGGACATTTATCTACATTTTGGATTTTGTTACATTTGTGTTACACTCCAGATCATCACAGATACATGCGTTCTTCATCTCTTTTAAGAGGAAGAATAATCCACCCTTGTCCAAGAACGAGCAACTTTTAGTAATCAGCCAGATTTTATTTGCACAGTGGCTTCCATTGTTTCAGGTCACCTCTGATGGAGATTCATCACAGCCTTGTTTCTTCTGTTGTTGCAGTTGCGCTGTCAAAATAGGGATTTTACTTGGAATTGTTTTTTCCACTGGGTAGGGAAGATCTAAATAAGGAAGAGAAACAGTTTCTAGCAGTAACTGATGATGTTACAAAGTTGGGTAATGAAATGTCTGCAAGAAAACAACTAAGCTCAAAGACAAGACAAATGGTTATCTAATCTCTTCTTAAAAACTTCCAGTGTTGGAGCATTTACAACTTCTGGAGGCAGTTTGTTCCACTGGTTAATTGTTCTCACTGTCAGGAAATTTCTCCTTAGTTCTAGGTTGCTTCTCCCCTTGGTTAGTTTCCATCCATTGCTTCTTGTCCTGCCTTCTGGGGCTTTGGAGAATAGCTTGACTCCCTCTTCTTTGTGGCAACCCCTGAGATGTTGGAAGACTGCTGTCATGTCACCCCTAGTCCTTCTTTTCACCAGACTAGACATACCCAGTTTCTGCAGCTGTTCTTGATATGTTTTAGCCTCCAGTCCCCTAATCCTCTTTGTTGCTCTTCTCTACAGTCTTCCTTAGAGTCTTAACATCCTTTTTACATTGTGGCGACTAAAACTGGATGCAACATCTTTTTTTTACCTTATAAAGTGGTAGTAACACTTCACGTGATCTTGGTTCTCTCCCTCTGTTTATGCAACCTAGGACTGTGTTGGCTTTTTTGAGCAGCTGCAGCACACAGCTGGCTCATATTTATATGATTGTTGGCTAGGACTCCTAGATCCCTCTCACAGTTACTACTATTGAGCCAGGTACCACATATACTGTACCTGTGCATTTTGGGTTTTTTTGCCGAAATGTAGAACTTTACTTTTTTCACCATTGAACTTCATTCTTTGTACTTAAAGATCAACAAGGGTCCTTCCTTTCAACCTTGAGCTCCAAATATTCTCCTTTCTTGGAGCCCAGTTATGAAGACAGACACATCAAAACCTGGGGCATTTGATTAGGTAAAGAAAGGAATGCAATTTAGGCCTCACTCTTTCGTGAGGGAGTTTTTTTTCAAAGTGATGATATCAAAATAACTTTGTTAATTTTACTGAACTTGTCCTCTTAAGGATTTGACAGTTCAAGTGTCATCTTTCCAATTAAGTTTTTTTTTGGTGGGGGGGGAGGAATTTCAGGCTATTTTTTAGGTTGAACTTTGGGATTTCTGAAGAATGTTAGGATTTCTGAAATACCTTCCTGGTTCTTGAGATAATTTGCAAAAAAGAGAAGGCAAGGAGACAGAAGCCCCCCTTCCATCTAAACATTCAAGCTTTGAAAGATTCCATTCCCCTTTTAATGGCAGGATTCGCAATTGTTTCAGGTAGTTAAAATGGAAGGAGATAAAATAAAAAATAAAAACATAAAAGGGAGCAAACCGAATGGTTTATTGCCCTTCTTTGAAATTTCAATCACCACTTTATGTGTGCACAGTACCTCTGCCACAGATTTTCCAGTCCAGATATTGAGAAAACATGTGAGGGTTATAAATCCAAAACAGAGGGGCCCAATTCCAGTCTTTAGCCAGGACTGGAAAAAAAAAACAAACCCATACGGGTGGTCCTCAAGTTACAATAGTTCAGTTAGTGACCGTTTGAAGTTACAAGGACACTGAAAAAAGTGACTTACGAACAGGGGTGGGATTCAAAAATCGCAGCAACTGGTTGCCTAGTTGCTGGGTGGATGTGGCCATGGTGGGCCTGGCCTACCGGAACTTGCGGGAGGGCCGTTTTCACCTTCCCAGAGCCTCTGTATGGACACTGCGCTTACCTGCATCCAAAAGGGGCCGTGTGGAGACTCCTGGGAGGGGCAGGGCCAGCCGGTGGGTACAACAACCGCTTCAGTGGACCAGATGTAAATTTAACATCCGGTTCACTTGAACTGGTCTGAACCAGGAGAATCCCACCCCCTGCTTACGACCACTGGTCACACTTGCAGACTCGGGTCACGTGACTGAAAAATTCGGATGTCTGGCAACCGAGTCATGCTTAGGATGGTGGCAGTGTCTGGGGGGGTTATGCCATCAACTTTTGTAACCTTCTGACCAGCAAAATCAATGGGGAAGCCTGATTTACTTAACTAACTTAGCAACTGTGGTGATTCAACTTTACGAATGGGGCGAGAACAGTGATAAACTGGAACAAAACTCACTTAATGAACGTTTCACTTAGCAACAGAAAGTTTTGGGCTCAGTGGTGGTCGTAAATACCTATTTATCTATTCTTTTTTTTCCCCTCTGGTTTTAAGGTTACCCGCTCACCAGGCAACTGAGAATGTCTTACAACTGGATTAAAAACCAAGAGTACAAAATAACAAAGCCACACAAAACATAATTGTGACAAGGACAATTAATTCCCAAGTACACACCTAAACAGGTTTTACACAGCCACCCCAGCTTATAGAGTACTGATGGTGCAGTGGTGAGAATGCAGGATTGCAGGATAATTCTGCCCACTGCCAGAAGTTTGATCCTGATCGGCTCAAGGTTGACTCAGCCTTCCATCCTTCCAAGGTTGGTAAAATGAGGACCCAGATTGTTGAGGTCGATAAAATGAGGAGCCAGCAAAATGTTGGCTCTGCAAACCTCTTTGAGAGGGCTGTAAAGCAGTATATAAATCTAAGTGCTATTGTTTTTTTTCCTTCCTTCCTTCCTTCCTTCCTTCCTTCCTTCCTTCCTTCCTTCCTTCCTTCCTTCCTTCCTTCCTCCCTCTCTCCCCAATGGTTAGAATGCAATATTGCAGGATAATTCTGCCCACTGCCAGGAGCTTGATCCTGATTGGCTCAAGGATGACTCATCCTTCCAAGGTCAGTAAAATGAGGATCCAGATTGTTGGGGGCGATAAGCTGAAATTGTAAACCACTTAAAGAGGGTTGTAAAAGCACTGTGAAGCAGTATATAAGTCTAAGTGCTGCTGCTATTTATGGTGATTGTTCCATGGCCACGTGATGCATTTTATGACAGTTTTACTGAAAAATGGTTCTTTGTCAAAAAGGCATCCCTAGCAAATCATTGGTTCACTTAGTAACTGTGGTGTTAGCTTAATGACTGTTGTATCTGCTTTATGACGGTACCATTCGCTTAACAATCACCGCCAAAAAGCTTGTAAAATCATGTTAAGGTGACCGTTTTATCACAGTTACGACATGCGGCCCTAATGGCAGGCTCCCGATAGCAGTCGTACGAGCCTGTATTTCTCTCTCCAGCCTTTTGCTCAAAAATCCTTGGATTTTGAGTGGTTCCTTTTCTCCTCTCTCCTATTTCAAAAAGAAAGCAGAATAAGACTGTTCGTCCCCCACTTAACTGGGCCAGGGGATCAAAAAGCACCTGACCCACTCAGGATCTTGCTATGCAGCTGCAAAAAAAAAAAAAAAAACAAATCGNCTCAAAAAAAAAAAAAAAAGCCAAATCGGGTTGGGGTTGCATTTGTCTAAGAAGAAAAACAACTAAACCGAGGGATTTCTTTTGTCAACAGAAGAAGATGAGCAGGCGGATAAGAGCAAAGGAGACTTCTCATTCTGGCCTTCTTTTTAGAAAAGTGACTGGAGATTAAAGTCTCAGTCTGGAGTCTCAGTCGGTCTATGCATTTTTCATGGAAGGCCATGTTTCTTAAAAATTGCAGGGGGAAAAAAAGGCTAGTCACCTTTCATCAAATACCCAGTTTTTTTTTTTTTCCCCTCTTCTGGCTTCACTCTGGGCCAGCTTGTGAGGCATTGCCATTTCAAACAAGAAAGCAACCCGTTTTTGTTTTAAATTGGCATTTGAATGACACCTCGTCTTCCCTTCCTCCTCCTTTTGTGGAGTGTTTCCTTCTGGAGATCTCAGTTATTGCCGTGTTGTTCTTCTTTCTTCAACCTTTAACAGAGAGAACAAGGGCTGCCATGATGCCACACCATTAAGCATTAACTTATTTCTTCTTCATTCCAGGTCTTTTTAGAATAACATTTGGAAAGGACCTTGTAGGTCATTTAGTCCAAGGGTCTCCAACCTTGGCCATGTCAAGCCTGGAGGACTTCAACTCCTAGAGCTGGCTGGGAAATTCTGGGAGTTGAAGTCCTCCAGGCTTAACATGGGCAAGGTTGGAGACCCCTGATCTAGTCCAACCCCCCCCTCCCCCAAGCAGGAGACCCTACACCATTTCTGACAGACCCTACACCATTTCTGTCCAGTCTCTTCTTGAAAGCCTCCAGTGATGAAAACTTCTGAAGGCAACTTCTGTTCCATGGGTTGATTGTTCTCACTGTCAGAAAATTTCTCCTTATTTCCAGGTTGAATCTTTCCTTGATCAGTTGCCATCCATTATTCCTTGTCTGGCCTTTGGGTGCTTTGGAAAATAGCTTGACCCTTTCCTCTCTGTGGCAGCCCCTCAAATATTGGAAGACTGCTCTCCTGTCTCCCCTGATCCTTCTCTTCACTAGACTAGCCATTTGGTCCCATCCAGTTACAGAAGCTCCCTGTAAGGACCTTTAGGCTAATCTCTCTCTTCCAGTCCAAATGGCAAGCTGGAGAAGAACCTGGTTCCTATACATCCATCCTTCCAGTGCTTATGATGGTTTGCTCTAGCTTTGGCCAATAGTAGTTGGATGCAGATGTTGCATCCAATGCAGATGTTAACATTTCTGTAAACCCTTCTGCCTTGTTCATTAAAATGCATTTAAACAAATAACGGATTTGCACACCGGTGTGAAATCAATCACTGTTTGTCTCTCCCACCCTGGCCCTGGTTTATTTGTGTGTAAAAGAAGTTGTCCTGAGAAAGCAATATTGATCAGAAAGACATTAAGTGCATCAGGTTGCTCTGTGCAGCCTCCAAGTGGGAAAGGATCTATGAATGTTCTGGTCTAATCAGCTACATGGTCAGTTCAGTTGCTGCTTTAATTATCTTCCCTTCTTCTTCCATTGCAATATGATTAGGTGAGCCTAGAAGTTTTCCAAAAATGAAAAGGTGGTTCATGCATGGAAATTTTTCTTCTTAACATTGATCTCATTGAGGCAATAAGGCAAACTTCTAAGAATTGCAATTCTTTTTTAAAGAATTTTGGATTTATCATTATTATTTGCATGATTTTCTTGGGGAACCTTTGGTGACCGAAGATTTTGGCCGCCATTTTGTTCTTATTTCATTTTTCTATGTCTGGGGAGATTCTCAGTCCTCCAGGTCATGGTTGTCCTCAAAGTGCTTTTTTCTTTTTTCCAAAAGGCAACTGGATTTTTTGGTTTTTCGTTGAAGTCGTTTCCCTTCTCATCCAAGAAACTTCTTCAGTTTTGACAGAATGGTGTAGAATGGAAGGATTTATATTCCTTGCAGTCATCTGGTCTTACAGTTTGGCACCTCTCCCTGTGAAATGGATCGCCATCTATATTAGAACAGAATGTGTTTTTATGCTATATTCTAAGACAGCTCCTGTATATTTGATTTCACTTTTGCAGATGGATTCTATATTTAACTGCACCATTAGTGCAATGGTCATATTCGATAAGTGGTCTCCTTCTCTCTGATTAACTTACAATTTTTCCTCATTTTTACTCATGAAACATGCAACAGAGGTTACATAGCTAATTTTGCTCTAAATTAATATTGTATTTCCTTCTTTCCTTCCTTCCTTCCCTGCCCTTCCCTTCCCCTCCCTTCCCCTGTCTCTTCTCTCCTTCCTTCCCTCCATCCATCCCTCATCTTTTCCTTCCTCCCTTCCTTCCTTCCTTCCTCCCTCCTTCCTTCCCCGCCCTTCCCCTCCCCTCCCCTCTCTTCCCTTGTCTCTTCTCTCCTTCCTTCCTTCCCTCCCTCCCTCCTTTCTACCCTCCCTTGCCTCTTCTCCTTCCTCCCTGCCTTCTCAAACCCATCTTCTACCTTCGTTCTCATTTCCACCCCTTTCCTTCCTATCTTCCTTCCTTTCCTTCCCCCCCTCTCTCCCTCCCTCCCTCTTTCCTTCCCCTCTTCCCTCCCTTGTCTCTTCTTCCTCCCTTCCTTCTCAAATCCATCTCTACCTTTGTTCTCATTCTTCTTCCTTCCTTCCTTCCTTCCTTCCTTCCTTCCTTCCTTCCTTCCTTCCTTCCTTCCTTCCTTCCTTCCTTTGCCTCCATCCTCTCCTCCCTCCCTCCCTCCCTCCCTCCCTCCCTCATCTTTCTACTTAAAAGGTTATGAAGATGCACCAAATAAAATGGAGTGGAACAGGCTGAATGTCACTCTTTCTTCTATTCTACTATGTATTAGTGGAGGGGATTTGTATCAATTTTGCACTGTATAAAAGGTGGTACGGTATTGATCTTCCTGGATGATTACATTTGCTTTTCAAGGCAAATGAAACATTAACATTTGGGATGGCAGGATTGATTAC
This sequence comes from Laticauda laticaudata, assembly GCA_004320025.1. NCBI lineage: Eukaryota > Metazoa > Chordata > Lepidosauria > Squamata > Elapidae > Laticauda > Laticauda laticaudata. Next base: position 23,470 of record BHFT01029492.1, read on the forward strand.
AAGGTTAGCAGGGGAAAAGCTTCCCTGCTGTTCATTTGCTTCCAAACTCTTATGAAGATCTTAACAAATGTTTTAAAATGGGATGGGCAGAGCAGCCCTGCATCCCACCTACACCTATATTTTAACCTGGGTGCATTCCATACAAAACATGTACAAACGTCCGGTACAAAAATGTAAGGTTTCACACAACCAGAATAAAAAGTCCCTTGTTAACCAAGAACATCTTAATCAATTCATAAACAATCACAGAAGGCTTGATTTTTTCCAGAAACAGGAAATTTCAGACTTTATTTTAGTCCTCTGTCCTGTGTCTATGGGGGCATTTATCTAACCAGCCCCCAGGAGGTTTCATTTATTTATTTTATGGTTAAGCTGGTTACACAACCAGTTTGCTCTAAAGAAGTCCCAATAATATCTGTCTCCATCTTTTCCTCGCCTTTAGAGAAAGGCAGAGATACCCTTGAACAAAACATGCAGCCGTTGTTCCCAAACACATTAGCTTTTAACCCAGAAAGGCAAGAAAAGGCAGGGAAGAAACTCAAAACTGATATCTATTAACTATCGGACGTAAGAGGGAGGGAAAAAGAAACTCAGGCTTTTAAGCTACTGCGGCAGTGGTGGGTTTCAAAACATTTTCCTACCGTTTCGGTGTGAGCGTGCACTTTGTGCACCAAATGCATGCTTTGCGCATGCGCGGCATTTGCAACTCACTTTCTACTGCAAGTCCTGTGTGTAAAACAGCTGATATGTGGCAATTGGCTGTGCCGAGCAAAGCAGCTGAGGTTGAAAAGCAGGAAATAAAAGTCAGGGCAAGTGGAAGGGCCCAGCAGCTGATCGTCGGAGCGAACCTGTTTGCTTACAGATGATCCTCGGAACCGCTGATCCAGGGGAATTATTGAGTTTGTCTTCTGCACTTCTATAACTGTCTAGTTTGGTTCTGCAACCCAACAGGACACACATAGACTTCAGAGAGTAATTAGGACAGCAGAAAAAACAATAGCTACCAACCTGCCTTCCATGGAGGTCCTGTATGCTGCACGAGTCAAAAAGACTGTGGAAATATTTACAGATCCCTCACATCCTGGTGATATATTGTGTGAACTCCTACCCTCAAAACGAAGCTATAGAGCCCTGCACACCAGAACAACGAGAGACACAAGGAGTTTTTCCCTGAATACCATCACTCTGCTAAACAAATAATTCCCTCAACACTGTCCAACTATTGACTAAGTCTGCACCACTATTACTACTAATCTTCTCATCACTCATCACCCCTCCCCTCCTACTTGTGACTGTATGACTGTAACTTTGTCGCTTGATTTATATTGACTGTTTCCTAGTATGTTGGATTGCTTATTGTACCCGATGACTATTATTAAGTGTTGTACCTGATAATTCTTGACTCTTGACGAATATATATTTTTTCTTTTTATGAACATTGAGAGCATTTGCACCAAGACAAATTCCTTGTGTGTCCAATCACTCTTGGCCAATAAAGACTTCTATTTTGTTCTATCCTCGGAGCTACCAGTTTGGACAGAAATTTCAGTCTCAATTGTGGCTATAACTTGAGGACCATTGTGGACAACTTTGTGGTTATAGAAGTGGCTAGTAAAGATTATGTCAGGGGTCCAAGTAATACGTCTATAGCAAACAAAAACTCTTGAGGCAGGTAGATTCCTCAAAGAACAGTTTTATGGGCAATATCATATTGGCACAGATTTCGTGGAAACCCAACTCTGAAGGATCTGGCAGTTTTCACCTAATTAAAAGTAAAAAAAAATTCTCCTTCCCCAAACAATCAGTCACTGGTCCAATAAGGCTGCTGTCTGGTTTCCTGGTAACATCACTCCTCCTCTCTCTGACAGGTGTGAGAATGTCCTTGGTTCCCAAGATAAAGTATTTTGTTTTGGCTACAAAACCCCAGCTATCGCTATTCCTTATCCCTCAGCTCCAGTGTGGCAATACTAAAGCTTCAAAGTGGCCTCAACCAGGTCAGCTTCAGGGTTGACACATTATACCAGTGATGGCAAACCTTTTAGGCACCAAGTGCCCAAACTGCAAGGTGCCTGGGCACCCAGGCGCATGCGTGGCAGAGACCTGAAGACTAGCTGGCTGGCGGGAAACGGGGTATCCCAACACCCACAGCTCTGTTAAAGGTGAGATCTTTTTCTTTCGTGAGCTTTTGTTTCGTCATTTGATGGAGAGAAACACCACGGAGAAACACAATGGAGCTCAGCTGGGGCAACGGGGCACGTGCCCACATGCCTCTCTGTGGGCATGTGTGCCAAAGGTTCGCCACCACTACATTATACACTATGTCAAAGTAGAAAAAGGTTCTATGTTATTACCTTATTCTACCGCACTAAAAAATGTCTGAAGTCAATACTTTTCTTTTATCTTTCTCCTTTTTACCTTACTGTTTTTCCTCTTTCCTTTTTCTTCCCCTACTTCCCCTTTATTTTCTCTTTTCTCTGTACTTGATATTTCAATAAAACTTATAAAATTTGCAATGACAAATGGGAAGAACAGGAGTGCTCTCCCTGATGAAAAACAAAGACTCCTCAGGAGAGCTGGAGGTGGGGTAATGCTGCTGTTAGCACCCAGGACGATGGGGCTGACACATCAGGCCCAAAGCATCAGTAGGTCAGAACATAATCAGCCTCCCCCCCTTAATGGAGGATGTCTGGCGGGAAAATTGCCTCTCTCCCTGATGGGTTCCTAGCATTCTATAAATCTCCAATTGTTCAGTGATGAGCAGAATGTCGTCTTCTAAGGATGAAATGTCAAAAGGAGATTTCTCTCTTCACTAATACCAAAAGAGAGACAGAAAGAAGGGGGGGGGGGAATGGAGGGGGGGATGGATGGATGGATGGATGGATGGATAGGTTCAGAGGTGATATTCAGCAGGTTCTGACCAGTTCTAGAGAACCGGTAGTGGAAATTTTGAGTTGTTTCGAGAACCGGCAAATCCCATCTCAGAGTGGAGATTTTACAGAATCCTTTCCCTGCCACACCCACAGAACCAGTAGTAAAAAAAATGGAATCCCACCATGGGATAGATTGATTAAAAAGTTAGCTTTTTATCATAAATCTCTAGTGGGAAGGTGATCCAGGCCCATCGGGGATTGGAACACAAAATTTTCAAGGAAATCCAGGAAGCTCAGGATTCAGTTGAAATCCAGCACATTTTTAAATCTGTCCGATTATATTAGGAAAGTATTCAGCCTATGTTTACATCCTCCACTAGTTGTTCTTGGCAGTTGTTGTGAAGAAAAGTAGAATCGGACCCAGATGATACATGGATGTGAAGCTACCAAGAAATCTGGAGCTGTTGAAATTTCTGGGAAGGTGAAATAATATTCTAGAAGAACGCTTTCCAACTTCATCAACTAACAGATCATTATGGCTGGCTGGGGAATTCTGAGAATTGAAAGTCTACCATGTGTTAAAGTTGCCAAGTTTGAGAAACTGTGTGATAGAAGAAGGCTGCCCCCCCCCCCCCNCCCCCCCCCCCCCCCCCCAGTTTCTAGATTGTTTGGAAGACAGATAAAATCAGTGCATACAGGCAGGGGTGGGATTCAAACATTTTCGCAACCAGTTTTCTGCCTGGTTGCTGGGTGGGCATGGCCTAGTGGGCCTCCTGCACCACAATGGGGTGGTGGTGGCTGTTTTCACCCTCCTCGGGCTCTGGAGGCTTTTCTCAAGCCTCCGGGAGTGTGAAAACTGCTTCTCTGGGTTCCGGAGGCCTTCCGGAGGCTGGAAACGGGTCCGTTTCTAACCTTCTGGAGCCTCCAGGAGACCCGTTTTTTGCCCTCCCCAGCCTCCGTGTGAGCCCTGTACTTACCTAGGATCCCAAACTGGCTGCATGGGGACTCCTGGAAGGGGAGGGGTAGGGTGGGCAGGGCCATCCAGAGGTGGGATTTACCAGTTTGCCAAACCAGCCATAAAATTAGCTGCCGGTTTGGTACGGGTTCACTCAAACCGGGGTGAATCGGGGGCAGCCCACCCCTGCATACAGTTATACCTCAACTTATGACCACAATAGAGGCCAAAGTTTAGGTTGCTGAGTGAGACATTTGTTAAGTTGAGTTTTGCCACATTTTACAATTTTTCTTGCCACTGTTGTTATCTGAGAGAACGTCTCTTGCCGGTCACATCTACCCGACCCATTAGAGCGGGAAGGTGGGAAAGGTTGTGGGTCCCATCCCTGAGGGGAGATATATCTGGTGGGACCCATAAGGAGGGCCTTCTCCGTGGTGGCTCCGTCTCTGTGGAATATAATTCCCCCAGAGATTAGAATAGCCCCCACTCTAGCACTCTTTTGGAAGGCGCTGGTTTTGCCAGCGGGCCTGGGGAACCCAGAGTGGGATGGAGCCCATCAAATGGCTAGTGTGATCTGCTGTCGTCGGGGCGGGGGTGGGGTGGGAGTTGGGGGGCGTGATTTTGTTCTACTGTACTTTATTAATTTATTTGATTCTTTTTGTTAGTTTTTATTGTTTTATATTTTTTGTTTTAAATATGGTTTTACATTGTGTAAGGCGCCTCGAGTCATGGGTGAATAGGAGGCAATATAAATTAAATAAATAAATAGCTAGATTGATAGATAAGTAAGTAGGTAGGTAGGTAGGTAGATAGATAGAATAAGTGAATCATTGCAGCTGTGAAGTGGGTAACCCGGTTGTTAAGTAAATCTGGCTTCCCCATTGACCTTGCCTGCCCAAAGTTCACAAGAGTTGATCACATGACCCCCTGGAATGCTGCATCCATCATCAATATGAGTTGGTGGCCAAGCACACCTGAATTTTGCTCCCATGGCCCTGGGGGTGCTATAACGGTCGTACGGGTGAAAATAACGCCTCTAGGTCGCTTTTGTTCAGCGCCGTTAAAACTTTGAACAGTCACTAAATGAACTATTGTAAGTCGAGGACTTCCTGGATTACTCAAAAGAAGAATTTATTCTCAGCCTTCCTAGCTCAGATGGATGAGCGCTGGGTTTGGGAAGCACTGTTAGAACACTGAGCTATGGTATTAGGATCACATCGCTTCAAAATATTGTTGGAAGCTTCTATAGATCGTCTTCAACTTACAACAGTTGTTTTAAGGACTGTTTGAAGCTACAGTGGCACTGAAAAATTGACTTATGATCGGTTTTTGCACTTATGACCATTGCAGCTTCCCCATGGGAGGAGGCATGTGGCCAAAAGTCTCTTGCCAAATGACTCATATTTATGATGGATGCAGAGTCCTGGGATATTGTGATCCCCTTTTGTGACCCTCTGGCAAGTGAAACCAATGGGGAAGCCAGATTCACTTAACAACCATGTTACTAACTTAATGCCTGCAGTGAGTCACTTAGCCACTTAGAAAAACAAAAATCACAGATACAGTATAGGTGGTACCTGGCTCAATAGCAGTAATTGTGAGAGGGATCTTGGAGTCCTAGTGGACAATCACTTAAATATGAGCCAACAGATGGCAAAAAAGCCAACACAGTTCTAAAACACAGTTCTAGGCTGCATCAACAGAGGGATAGAATCAAGATCATGTGAAGTGTTACTACCACTTTATAAGGCCTTGGTAAGGCCACACTTGGGAAATTGCATCCAGTTTTGGTCCCCATGATGTAAAAAAGATGTTGAGACTCTAGAAAGAGTGCAGAGAAGAGCAACCAAGATGATTAGGGGACTGGAGGCTAAAACATATCAAGAACAGTTGCTAGAATTGTGTATGTCTAGTCTGATGAAAAGAAGGACTAGGGGTGACATGATAGTAGTGTTCCAGTATCTCAGGAGCTGCCACAAAGAAGAGGGAGTCAAGCTATTCTCCAAAGCACCTGAAGGCAGTAGAAGAAGCAATGGGTGGAAACTCACCAAGGAGAGAAGCAACCTCAGAGAAATTTCCTGACAGTGAGGACAATTAATCAGTGGAACAACTTGCCTCCAGAAGTTGTGAATTCTCCAACACTGGAAGTTTTGAAGAAGAGATTGGATAACAATTTGTCTGAATTGTTATAGGGTTTCCTGTTTAAGCAGTGGGTTGGATTACAAGACCTTCAAGGTCCCTTCCAACTCTGTTATTCTTTAAAATAAAGCCTATGGCAAGAAAGATAATAAAATGGGGGATAAAGCTCATTTAACAACTGTCTTGCTTAGCAGCTGAAATTTTGGGCTGAATTGTGGCCGTAAGCCAACTACAATTACTTGTAATAAGTCACCGGTTGTTTTTCCATGGGGTAGGAGTTGTCAACGCTTGGTGAATCCGGCAATCTGGTGGAGAATAAGCCATTTGGGGCTGTGAAACCCTGATGCTTTTGCCTTTCGTTTTTGGAGCCAGGAGGTATATTTTTTCTATCGGCATCACCACGATGGCTCTTAACTTGCAGTGCATGAAGAGTTTAGACATCTGGAATACATAAATGCTAAAAAACCCTTTGACCTGAGATGTTCTGACTCAGTTCCCCAAACACGAGAGACCCTCTGTAGTTGAAGCAATTATTTCTTTATTAGGAGGGCCAGCAGCCCCGGCAAAAAAATTCTCTCTCAACTCAGGCTAACAAGTCTGTCCAGCAGGGAGATGAACAGTTGTCTGCCACATTTATTCATCTCATTTCCCCTTCCTTTTATCCCCAGAGCAAGGGTGGGTCTTTGCTAGCAGTGATGGCTCTTCCATCCCAAGGACTGGCCCATAGATTTCCACTGTTCTCCTCTCCTCTGCCTTCTGTGCATCCACACATCAGGCACTGGACCCAGTTATTCCTCCTTTTCCTCATCAGCCACCTCCAGACCTGGGGGCTGTTGACTCTCCATCTGAGGGCTGATGGACAGTCCAGGCTCCGTCTCTGTCTCTCTGTCTTTGCCAGCTCCGTTCCCTCTTCCCCCTTGGAGCTCTCAGATTGCCCTGATGCTGATCAGTGATGAGATTCAAAAACTTTTACCACTGGTCCGGTGGGCGTGGCTTGGTGGGCATGCTTTGTGTGCATGCACGCACTTTGCGTGCACGCATGTATCAAGCACACACTCTGTGCCGCGCAAAGCAGCTGCACTTCAAAAGCAGAAGATAAAAGTGAGTATGGGAGCCCAACAGCAGAGTGGTGGAGAGAACTGGTTCAGTCTCTGCTGCTCATCCGCGCTACCGGCTCAGCAGAACCGGGCCAAACCGGTAGAACTGATGCTGACCCTGACTCCAATACCTCCTCCTCTCATTCAGCTGGTGGAGTGGCCTGCAACCAATAGGCCACAACATGAGATACCAGGGTTCTCTAAATACATAAATACAATCTCATGTCTTCTTGTTTCAGATTTGCTCCCAATTTAGCGAAAGATCTTGGGCGCAATAAAAAAAGTGTCCAAGCATTGATTCCTAGTAGGGATTTGTCTAAGAGGCAAAGTGACACCTGTACAGTTGCTGATGAAGACAAAGTAAAAAAATTGCCAGTCCAAGGTCACATAGAAAATGAGTGACAGTCTGAAAAGGAGAGCCATGTATCTTTACACCCTAGTCTTTTAACTACTGGTCAAGACATTTTATTCAGCTTTTTTTTTTGGTTTGTTTTTTGGTGGTGGTGGCTCTTAGGAAGCAGAATTCTTTGAGTGAAAAATATCCTTCTGCGCTTCAGAAACGACGTGGAAATTGCTCACTTTGGGCCATGAATCCAGAGGAATCTCACCTCTGCAAATCAAATTCATTAATGCTGGCTGATCCTTGCTTAATTTGATGCGAGGTGTTTTGACGAAAAAGTTGTTGGTGGTTGAAATGGGTGTTTAGTAGGGCACTAGTCCTGGCAGGAAGCAATCAAGCAGGTTAAGTCCATCTTTGGGGGCAAGAGAAGACAGTACATTTTAAGATCAGATGGTGGTCCCGCTCATACAATCCCATTGAAGGTAATTTAACCAATTTACAGAGTTGGAAGGGACCTTGTAGGTCATCTAGTCCAACTCTAACCCCTCCACCCCGCCCAAGCAGAAGATCCCTATGTCAGGCTTAGAAGCCATATTTTGTTTGGAAGCTTCAAGACTGTCACATTTAGTGCCTGGGAATTTGGGAGGGGGGATTTCATAGAGAGCTGGAAAATTAGACTCAACAACATTCTTTCTTCAAAGTCAAGGGCAAGGTACCCTGCACATGGAGAGAAGTGTCTGGAGGAATGGCTCCAGTTGAGACGACATTTGATTGAGGCATGTGATGGACTGATGGGTGCAGGGGATGGATCTTTGAATTTCTCTTGGGGAAAGGGAAAACACAGAACTTTCAGATTCAGGTTTTCCCAGATATGCCAATATGATTTCTCTAATAAATTTTTACTTGGATGGACTTTGTTTCTGAATGCTGAATGAGTATGGAGAGTTTCATTGGAATGCTGACACCCTACACCCATGATGGCGAACCTATTGCACATGTGCCACAGGTTGCACGCAGAGCTATTTGTGCCGGCACGCGAGCTGTAGGCAAACTTACCTCACTGGGCCTGCATGTGCCTCACAGCTGATTTTCAGCCAGTTTGAGGTCTTTTTCAGCCTCCCAGAGGCTTGAGGAAGGCTTCTGTAGGTTTCTGCAGGCTTTGCAGGCCGAAAACTAGGCCCGTTTCATCACTTCCTGTTTTTCTGAAAATACCGAAAGTGACGAAACAGGCCTACAGAACAAGCCTGCAGAAACCTTCCTCAAACCTCTGGGGGGGCCGAAAAAGGCCTCAAACCAGCTGAAAATAAGCTGTGAGGCGCAGTGCAGTTAAGGGGGCGGCAGGGTGGGTGGGGATTGCATGTGCATGTGTAGGGGGGTGTTGGCACACAAGCACAAGTGTGCAGGCGCGCATACAATTTTTGGCACAGGAGCCCAAAAAGATTAGCCACCATTGCCCTACACCATTTCTCACAGATGGCAGCCCAATCTCTTCTTGAAGGCTTCCAGGGATGAAGCTCCCACAACTTCTGATCAGTCCTAGTCTGTTGATACATTGGACCGAGAAATATCCCCTCAAAAGTCTTTACCAAGTCCTTAATTGCTGCAAATTAATACATGCAGGGAGTCCTCACTTTATGCCCAGAATTTCCCATTGCTAAGCAAGACAGTTTCTCATTGAGTTTTTCCACATTTTACAATCTTTCTTGCCACCATGGTAAAGTAAATCATTGTATTTGTTCAGTTAGCCACACGATTGTTAAGTGAATTTGGCTTTACTTATCAGAAAGTTGCAAAAGGGGATCATATAACCTCCAGGACATTGCAACCGTCATATGTATGGGATGCTGCAATGATCAAAACTGAAAAATGGTCAAGTGTCATTCTCCACCCCCTTGGTGCCGTTGTAACTTTGAACAATCACTAAATGAATTATTGTAAGTTGAGGGCTACTTGTATTATATTCTGCATGGAATTTTCTTCTTCAGTGCTGTGAGCAAAGAGACCAGGTGGCCATTGAAGAAGCAAGCAAATTAGGGAATATCTGTTGTGGCCCACCAGTGGCCAGCAGAGGTTGGGGAGAAACATGGGCCAGTCCTGGAGTCTGGGGAAGGCTCTGATAATGCTCTGTGTCGGACACAGAGATGGGGCCAGGGCCATTTGACAGTTATCAGGTGCCATCAGAGTCAGAGATCAGTGGGGCAGAAGAACAGTTGGAGCCTGTTTCTGATGTGCACATGTGCAAAACTGCCAGGAGGGAAGGGAACAGTTAAGGAACAAGGGTCGACTCGGGAGTAAAGGCACAGGTGGAGGGTGAATGGCCCCTCCCATAGGGAATAAAGAGGAGTGAAAGGGGAATGGTGTTTGCAGGAGACAATTAGTTCGTTTAATTAGTGTGAAGATTTGTTCGTGACTCTTAGAGACTCCTTGGCAAGTATTTCCTTGTACAGCGTTGCCCTTGGAAGCCATTGGCCTGGCAACTCTCCAAGCCTGATAAAGTCTGTGGTTGCAATTTACCCTCGAAAGACTGTTTGCCGGGACTTTGCTGGATGTGAATGATAGAATTGACATTAGCCTAATAGAAAGGGGTTTTCTGAGGACGAGGAGAGTGCTTCGTGATTTTGGTGAAGTCTAGGTCAGAATAATATCCCTGGATTGAGAAGCTGTTTCCCACAGTCCCATAGATGTCGTCATCCCCTGCTGCATTCTTTCTGCTTCCTTCCTTTTTCTCCCTCTTCCAAAGAACTAATGAAGGGTTCTTTGATGGACACAACACTCTGATTTTAAATAATGGAGAGTTTAATGGAATCATGAATAAATAGTAACAGATTTGTCTGTCAAGAAGTAAATAGTGGGACTTCTGTGATTAATATCACAATCTCATCCGAAATAGTTTTAGCTGTTTTCTACAGGTGACATCTGTGCTTAAATATAATTTTCCTCTCCCTGTTCTGGCAAGACTGTTAATTACTTACTCAATGTAGTTCAACATTTAGTTAATAAATATGTCAGGCTTTTACCCTGGTATTCTTTTCGCAGAGTTGTGAATTTGCAATTAGTTTTAGATTTACTACATGGTGACAGACAGTGCTATATAAATAGAGGTTAAACACACAATTTACATATTAATTTCATGATTCATTTATTCAATGATTTATGTGGATATAGATTGTATTTAATCTCAGTGCTGTAGTTGTTTGAAGCATGACGGACAGAATCGCTACGCTGGGGTGGGCCGATGCAGTAGCGTGAGTTGTATTGAGTGGCGAACACCAAGGAGACGAAGCCATTTACTGAAAGTCTGAAATTGTGTGGGTGCATTAAATTTAATGCTCGTACAGGAGGGGTTTATAATGGAAGGAAGGGGTGACCCTTGGAACACCATGTACATTTTTTTCTTCAAAGTTGCATTGAATATTGGTAATATTTTATCTAAATGCACAAAGAAAATTCAAGTTCCAATGCAGGGGAATATTTGTTGGAATTAAGGGTTCTTGGTGGTCTCTGAGCTTGGTGGTTTTCTTGCAGATGTTTCATGACCCTGACAGTGAACATTAGCAGTGCTAGAAGAGGGGGAGGGGTTGTGAGGAGGAGGAAGAGGAGGAGGAGGAGTTGATGATGGTAATCTGTCAAGTCCTTGGTGTTTTCTGAACTTCATTGTTTTCTTGCAAATATTTCATTACCCAATTAGGTAACATAATCAGTCAGTGCTAGAACTGGGGTTCTGGATTGGAGGTTGGAGGAGATAATTAATGAATTCTAGGACTAAGACTGATGATGTTACCTAGTTGGCTAATGGAATGTGTACAAGAAAATAAGCAAGTTCAGAGACCACCAAGGACTCTTTCCTTCCTTCCTTCCTTCCTTCCTTCCTTCCTTCCTTCCTTCCTTCCTTCCTTCCTTCCTTCCTTCCTCCCTCCCTCCCTCCCTCCCTCCCTCCCTTCCTCCCTCTCTCCCTCTCTTCCTTCCTTGTGGTCAGAATGCAGTGTTGTAGGCTAACTGTGCCCATTTCCAGCAGTTTGATCTTGACTGGCTCAAGGTTGACTCAGCTTTCCATCCTTCCAAGATCAGTAAAATGAGGGCCCAGATTGTTGGGGGCAAGAGGCTGACTCTGTAAACCACTTAGAGAGGGCCGTAAAGCACTGTGAAGCAGGATATAGTCGATGTGCTATTGTGCTGACATCAAACACAGATGACGTTACCTAATTTGGTAAAGAAATGTCTGCAAGAAAGCCACCAAGCTCCGAGAGCACCAAGGGACCCCACTGTTCTCCAACTCCACTTTGCAAGCACCAAGCACCGATAATGTTACCCAGTTTAGTAAAGAAATGTCTGCAAGGAAATCACCAACCTCAGAGAGCACACCATGGACGCAACAGTTCAACCCTGAGCTCCAAATACCATCTTCTATTGGAATCTTGAATCTTGAAGGAATCAGGAATGACTTTGAGGTAGATGCTAAATGAGTGAAGCTGCTGTCTTGGTGTCCTCTATGAGTCCCACCCATTGAAATGACCCATACCACCACAACAAAGTTGTAGGTGATACGAGGTGGCCATTGCCAAAACAGTAGGTTGTGAGAGTTTTGCCAAGCTGCAGTTAATCTAAACATTTTTTTATCGGTCAGAAATGCATCTTCTGCTTTAAGCGACTGTGGTTAGTTTGGTAAATGGGTTGAGTTGATTTGATCACTTTGGATTTGTAGAAATCATCTGCTATTATTTAATGTCCTTTGACAAGTTGCAGACTGATGCCAGCCCTCCTCTCGCTGGCACTTTAGGTTTTCCATATTTTGAAAAAAGCTTTTGAACACATGCTTAACCACCCCTGGACTTTCCGAAGAGAAAGAGGTGGAATTCATAACTTGTAAGATTGAATTTTCAAACCTTATTTCTCTACCACTTATTCTTCTTCAAAAATCAATTTCTAGTATTGATTTTTTTTTTGTTTTTCAAAAAGAACTGATTGTGAAGCTGAATCTGGCTTTCCGAGCTCTTGAAATTGGAAGCTGCAAAGGAATGGACGCAGTAGGAAACAACGCCAAGCAATATTTAAATGACACAATCCTGGCAAAAAATAGATATTGAGCCTGTCCATTATTTCTGCCCAAGAATAAAGGTACTTAAGGAAAGTAATTGTAAATGGATCCTGACATTTGTTTTTCAGAAATTATTTGCATCTGGCTTCTTGCATGGGAGTTTAAAAAAAAGACAATATCTTGCAGTTGTTAAACTGAAAGAAGACAGGGTGATGAAGGAGGAAAAGAAATAGCAATTGAGAATTGAGTCAAATACCCCAACCATATAGATTTTATTAGCTGCAAATTATTAAGGCCATTGTTGGTAGGTCTGCATAAATGGGTGCGATTTATATAGCAATAGACTTATATACCGCTTCACAGTGCTTTACAGCCCTCTCTAAGCAGTTTTCAAAGTAGGCTTATGGCCCTCAACAATCTGGGTCCTCATTTTACCGACCTTGGAAAGATGGAAGGCTGAGTCAACCTTGAGCCAATCAGGATCAATGGGCATAGATATCCTGCAATACTGCATTCTAACCACTGGAAAGAAAGGGAGGGAGGGAGGAGGGAAGTAAGTGAGCGAGTGAGGAAGGAAGGAAGGAAAGAAGGAAGGGTAATAGCAATAGCACTTAGACTTATCTACCACTCCACAGTGTTTTTACAGCTCTCTCTAAACACTTTATAGAGTCAGCATAATCTGGGTCCTCGCTTTTCTGATTTTGGAAGGATGGAAGGCTGAGTCAATCTTGAGCCAGTCCAGGATTGAACTGCTGTTAGTCTGCAATACTGCATTCTAATCACTGGGCCACCACAGCCCCTGGTTTTCAACATTTTCTTCACCAGGGACCCCCTTTAAATATCTTTTGTAGTCAAGGACCATGGCCATGGACCTGCAAGACTTAACTTAACTTTAAATCATAACATTTCTTCAAGCCTTCGCAAGCCCCCCTGTGATGACATTGCGTCCCCAGAGTTCCAGGGACCACAGATTGAGAGTCACTGAATTATATTATCTGAGGCACTGGTAGATTGCAGCATCAAAGGTGTAAAATTAAGGCTGCAATCCTGGCCCTACCATGCCTTGAGTGTAGACCCCATTTAACTTGAGACTTCAGAATCGATCTGTAGAGATTTGTCCTACAAAGCGTCTTGCTCTCCCCTAATAAGTGTTATATGCCGGTTATCATCAACAGACAAAGGAAGATAAATACAGGCACCTGTTGCTTTTTGGGATCAGAAAATGGTTCATGGATGGGGAAGCAGGGCAAGTGGAAGAGGAGAGGATTAAAAACAAGTACAGAGAAAGCACAGCTACCGTTAAGATATTATGAAAATAAACGAGCAGCCATGTCAAAGGAAGCAGCTCTGAATATCTACTTTAGGGCTCTTGATTTTGCAAAAGAAAAACATAATTGGGGCCATTTAGAAAATGGCTTTCGTGATTTAATTTTTTGAAGTGTCTGAGATGTGAAAATAAGTGTTTTCACTCTCCTGTATTCAGTGGACTATGTCATGCATCCTTCCCTCCTCCTGTGGGTATTAGTAATAACAAGGCCAGAGTAGAAATTCGCTGGGAAGTTTTAGGAAATAGATGTAGTCCCTTATTCACAACAGTTCTTTGAGTGAGTGTTGAAAATTACAATGGTGCTTGTGCTGGTTAGACAGTATATTGTTAGTTTAGGAATGAGAGCTGCCCCCTCATAGGAGATGTAGTTCATGTCACGTGGTCACATCTGTAATCCTAATCGGTCACTGACTTGACGTCTGGTTGAGCTGGGGGAGTTTTTTGGGCATTCATACCTGGTGTTCTGAACCACGACCTTTTCCAACAAATCAAACACAATCCAAAAGGAACAAAAACCATGTGATGCTTTTGCAAAATAATTAGCTGTGATAAGCACAAGCCTTGTCAAACTATGTAAGACTTGCCAAAAAATAACAGACAAGAAATAATTTGCAATCCAAGAATCTTCAAATACAAACTCAGGATACTGGAATGTCCACAAGGCTGGAGTTTCAAAATATCTTTGCCTTCTGCAAAGTACGTTCGTTCACAGTTGGTTTTTATCTTCTTGAAGGAGGGGCCATTACCTTGCAGCCTTACTCCTGAGTTGCCCATGCTGCTACAACTGCTCTTTCCTCCGAGCAATCCTGCACGCACATGCACTGGGCACAGGCTCCTCAGGAACCTCCTCATCGCTGCTGCCAGCCCCCACAATCTCTGAAGGCAGCAGTCCACTCCCTCATGGTCCTGGCTCCTCATCTGAGTCCTCGCTCTCCTCAGCCGTCCGCACCTGCTGCCGGCTAACCACAACACCTGGACCCAGCATCGAACGGGAGATTTCCTTTGCTATAACACTATGGGATGAAGATAACCATCTTTTTACACTTATGAGGCAAAGATTGGACGTTAGATGAATCTCAACATAACTGTGAGCTATACTTTGAGGATGCCTAATAAATCCAATGAACTAACTTTACATGGAAGCCTTTGTAGTGTTTAACTGTTAGTCCTGAGCTGTTCCAGGAACATGGGACATGAAAGTAGTGCTGGAAAAAGGGACTCTTTTTTTCACACTTTAGGACCGTTGTGGTCAATAGATCGATAGATAAAAATATATAAAGATAGATAGATAGATAGATAGATAGATAGAAATGGAGGGATGGAGGGATGGAGGGATGGGTAGATAGAATGATAGAGATAGAAATGGATGGCTGGAATGATGGATAGATAAATAGGTAGGTAGGTAGGTAGATATTGTAGATTATAGACACAGAGAGAGAAAGATGGATAAATTGATGGATGGATAAACAGACAGACAGATGTAAATAGATAGATCTTTTTCTGTATTATTCTATTAACTTTTTTCTAATCTCCAAATATTTGCATTTGCTGAAAATTTGACAGACACTGGTGTTTAAAAAAGATCATTAATGCAACATTTGATAAAAAGCATGATTTATATACATATCTCTATTTAGTTTAAAGTACTAAAGTATACAATACCTGCTCTCTGGGGAGTTTGAGTTGATATCTTCATATTGCTAGATGATTCAAATCTGTATAAATAGCTGGTGGGTTTTTTTTCCCCCAGATTACATCTGGACACTGAGTTCATACATTGACTTAAGGTTTGTTTTAACTGTGGCCTGTTAATGGTCAGAGTGTTTGGAGGGCTCGATTATAAAGGTTGGAGTTAAAGAAGTGGACTTAACTCTTTTTCCATTGCAAGTACATGATCCAAAAACAGTGTTTCTTCCTGGAACTTTGTTCCAGTTGCAGAATTGTTTCTATAACATTTTTGTCCTTAAAATCAAAATCTATGCACATTAATGATCCATTCAATTATTGCTAATATTTGAACCATGTTTTTCCAAAATGTATTTTATGAGGCAAAGGAGAGTTTTGATGAGTGATGAATTAGAAATTGTGATAAGAATTAGAAAACATGGCATTCTACATATGAACTAGAAGATACTTGTCTGGTGAGATAACATTTCCACAATCATTTATTACACAAAAGACGGAGACATTGCACACCCTTATCTCATTCCTTGTTTGATGTTGAACTGTTTACTATGCATTGCACTGACTTTCATGCATGCTTTCCTTCCATTATCTATGGCTCTTACCACATTAAGCAATCAACCTCTTCACCTCCATATTTGTGCATCTTATTGATCAACATACATTTTATGTTGATTGACATAAACCAACATTTTTATTGATCCACACATAGTTTAGAATTTCCTTCTCCTTTTGCATGTAAAATCAGAATTTGGCATCAACTTTTGGAGGCATCTGAAATTGTACCCAAGTTTTGGATGCTGCCTTAACATTTTGTGATTGTGGAATGAGTTTTGAGCACAGATGGATCCACATTTCCACATCCGAGTTTCTTTCTTTCTTTCTTTCTTTCTTTCTTTCTTTCTTTCTTTCTTTCTTTCTTTCTTTCTTTCTTTCTTAGTTGACTTGTCCAGATGTTCCGTCAATCAACTCCAGCAGCTGACATGGGTAAACCTTTGAAAGATATAAAGAATTCCAAAGCAAATGTACCAGTTCTCTCGGTTGCCCTTTAGCACCCTGGTGTCTTCCAAATGTTTGAGATTTCAAACCATTGGCTTTTTTAGAAAGGGGAAAAATTCTCCATGTAAAGCTACAACTGCAGACAAGCCCCTTTCCAAACTTCCGTACAGGCCAAAGTGAAAGTTCTAAGCAGGGGAATAGAGATCCACACTCAATAGTAGTAACTGTGAGAAGGATCTTGGATTCCTAGTGGACCATCATTGAAATATGAGCCAGCTGTGTGCTGCAGCTGCCAAAAAAGCCAACACAGTTCTAGGCTGCATCAGCAGAGGGATAGAATCAAGTTCATGTGAAATATTAATATCACTTTATAATGCCTTGGTAGGGCCACATTTAGAATACTGCGTCCAGTTTTGGACACGATTGATGTTGAGACTCTAGAAAGAGGGCAGGACAAGAAGCAACGGGTGGAATCTAATCAAGGAGAGAAGCAACCTAGAACTAAGAAATTTCCTGACAGTTAGAACAATTAACCAGTGGAACAACTTGCCTCCAGAAGTTGTAAATGTTCCAGCACTGGAGGTTTTTAAGAAGAAATTTAATAACCATTTGTCTGCAATAGTATAGGGGTTCCTGCCGAAGTAAGGGCTGGACAAGAAGACCCCCAACTCTGGTATTGTATTACATTGCATTGTACTGTATTGTAATGTATTGTACTGTACTGTATTGTATTATATTGTGTTCTATTCTGTTCTGTTCTATTTTGTTCTATTCATAGCTTGGTTGAAGGAAGATTTAAAGTATTGGCTGATGAATTGGAGATAGATCCAGAACTGGGTTTTGCAGACTTCTAATTATTTAAGTTCTAATTCTTTTGCATGAGATTAATGTAAAATCCACTGCTCTTGGGGTGGTGAAAGAATAGGCATCTTTCTCTCCATGCTTTATACCTTCTGTTGAAATTGTAGAGCCTAAATCAAAGTCTGAAAAGCTTTCTTTACGGTGGAGATATAGATTGAGAAGTCAGAATTTCCTAATGGAGGCATGATGTTAACACTGCACATCCCTTGTACATGCTGTTGTTCAAAGATGTTTTTCAAAAGGCAGCTGTGCTTTCTTTGTTTTTTACTTGAAGACATTTTGCTTCTCTTCCAAAAAGTTTCTTCAGTTCAGTTCTTCAGAAATCACTAAACTATCTCCTCTGTCTTCATTTATTTATAAGGGTATTTATTTATCATTTCCCAGGCAAATCCTGCTAAGAATAATCAGGGTAGCTTCATCCCTGAATTTGATGAGGCTTTTTTTTTCTCTATAAGTCTTGGATGCCATCTAGGTTCTCATATAAAGATTCTCAATCCCAACTCTTCGCCATCTTTTATGAGAACTCACCTAATTATAGCTTTTTAATTAGCACAAGTCAGTTTCTGATTAGTTTGTAGAAGAATAAAGAATGAAGAGGATTATTTCTCCTTAATAAGGCTTCTTGATTTGAATCTTAAAACATTTAGACTTGGTGGGGTGGGGTGAAGATGGCATAAAGAGAGCTTAATTAGTTCTATAGAAGTATCACATATTCACCTTCAGCATTTTTGTTATCGTATGGTCTTCTTCAAGAATGAAGCAGCAGTTAGGATAGGACCTATCCAGGGTAAGAACATTTTTACAGGCTCTGAATTGAGAGCTTCTTATATGGTAGCATACCATAGAAATTCCTTTTCCTTGGCTAAATATTCATCCTTTTTTTTCAACTCAGCATTTGTGAATAAGGAGCAAAGCAAGCAATGGTGGGATTCAAATGTTTTTACTACTGGTTCTGTGGGTGTGGCTTGGTGGGCATGGCAGGGGAAGGATACTGCAAAATCTACAGTCAGAGGTGGTCTTGGCCGGTTCTGCGAACTACTCAAAATTTCTGCTTCCGGTTCTCCAGAACTGGTCAGAACCTGCTGAATACCACCTTTGAAAGTAGTACCACCTCTGTGGGGTAGTGTGGATTACACCAGGGGTGGGCTGATACCAGGTCTTCTCAGTAGCTAATTTTATGGCCCTGGTTGGCCCCACCCACCCTGCCCTGCCAGGTGAGATTCTAACTGCCAAATTGCAGGCAGCTGGCAGTCAGCAGAAGCAACTTCCAGCACTGCATTCTAACCACTGCACCACCATGGCTCAATGCTGCACCACTCCAATCTTGATTGGATTTAAATGGACTTAGATACTTTCCCACTTGACATACCCCCCCCAGCCATTAGAGGGGGGGAAAACCCTCTTTGTCAGGAAAAAAACTCCAACCAGTCTCATTTTTTTGGGGGGGGGGTCTGCATTAACATATTCAGGGATGCTTGTTCTTGATAACTAACGTGCATTTTGAATGTAGACATCCATTTGCTATATTTCTTAGACTTTCCTTCAGGGATCATTATTCTACTGCATCCAGCACAGGAAGTTTCAAGGTCAGCATTACTTGAACAGTTGTAATAGTCCCAACAGAAAGATAAATATATATTGACTGTAGCTGAAGCTACGGATCTTGCTGTAGCTGAAGGTCAACGACCCTCGGAGGTGCTTCTCAACCTTCACATGTCTATAGGTTAAATCGCTGATGAATTGCTCTTACAGAGGGAGGAAATGCATGGGATGCAACATTGAACATTAGAAGGTAGGTCTGTCCATGAAAATCACAGGGAAAGGCTGAACAGGGAGAACAAAAACAACCTTTCCCCATTTATACTCAGATTGCAGCCCTGGTCAAAAGGGCCCAGCAGAGATTATACTACCTGAGACTTCTCAGAAAACAACAACTGAATCTAAAACTGCTGGTGACCTTCCACTGCTGTGGCATAGAGAGTATCTTAACTTACTGCACCCTGTGTGGTTTGCCAATTGCACAGTGGCAAATAGGAAAGCACTCCAGAGGGTTAAGTCATTGCCCAGAAGATTATGGGTTGCCCTCTCCCCTCTTTGGAAGAGCTTGTGACTGTATGACTGTAACCTTGTTGCTGGTATCCTTACGATTTATATTAACTGTTTCCTAGTATGATTTGATTGCTTATTGTACCCTATGACTATTGTACCCTATGACTATTGTACCCTATGACTAATTGTACCCTATGACTATCATGAAGTGTTGTATCTTATGATTCTCGACTCTTGATGAATGTATCTTTTCTTTTATGTATACTGAGAGTATTTACACCAAGACAAATTCCTTGTGTGTCCAACCATACTTGGCCAATAAAGAATTCTATTCTATTCTATTCTATTCTATTCTATTCTATTCTATTCTATTCTATTCTACTCTACTCTACTCTACTCTACTCTACTCTACTCTACTCTACTCTATTCTTTTTAGCTCCTGCTGCCTTAGAAAGTTCAAAACATTCTCAAAGATCCATCTCATCCTGGGTACCCTTTTTTTTTAACTATTACCATCTGGCAGACAGTACAATAAAAACAAGGACAAATAGGCTGAAAAACAGCTTCTATCCTGGGGCAGTAGCTCTTTTGAATTCTGCTGTCTAGTGCAGTGTTGGGGGTTTTCAACTCAATATGTAGAGTGTGAAAGATGTGTGTTCGTGTTTATTTTCATGGTCATGATGTCCACTGAAGATGGTATTTGATTTCATTGTACGAGGTGCAGTGACAATAAAGTAAACTAAACTAAACTATACCTGTAGGAATTTCAATATCAGTTTATTTTGATGCCTCTTTACACCATTCTGCTGGCCCAGGGATAAATAATTATCAGAGCGAATTTTCAAACATGAACACGGGTAGTCCTCAACTTCCAACAGTTCTCTTAGTGACCATTCAAAGTCACTGAAAAAAGTGAGTTATGGTTGTTTTTCACACTTACAACCATTTGCAACATTCTCATGATCCTATGATCAAAATTCAGATGCTTGGCAATTTATTTATGACAGTTAAATGTGCCTGGGTCATGGGATCAACTTTTTGAGACCTTCTGACAAGCAAAGTCAGTGGGGAAAGTCAGATTCACTTAACAACCATGTCACTAATTTAAGAACTGCTGTGATTCACTTAACAACCATGGACAAAGAAAGGTCGTAAAATGGGGCAAAGTTCACATAACAAATGTCTCGCTTAACAACATAAATTTTGGGCTCAATTGCAGTCGTAAGTCAAGCGCTACCTAAAACTTAGTACCAACAAAAGAAAATAACTAGCTGAGGGTTGAACTGGGGTCCTTGGTGCGCTCTGAGCTTGGTTGTTTTCTTGCAGACGTTTCATCACCCAAACTAGGTAACATCATCAGTGCTAGTAAGGAATGGGGAGAGGAAGAAGAGGAAGAACAGGAAGAAGAGGAGGACTGTGGGGTCCTTGGTGCTCTCTGAGCTTGATTGTTTTCTTGCAGATGTTTCATCACCCCAACTAGGTAATATCATCAGTGCTAAATGACTAGATTATGGTCACCAACTTTTCCAGGGGATTTCTACCACTGTGTGAGTTTACAGAATACCAAAAAAGTATGTGCAAGTATAGCTACATAGATAAGTGCAATTTTCTTCGACCCTCACACCGCTGGACAAAATTATGCAATGCTGTGGTTGGGTTGATCACAACGGCAGCTTTTGTTTTGGAAAAGTAGAATTTTTGTTCCTGAGACCTAGCAAAAATATTGAAATCCCAAGAAATTTAGCAGATTTTAGAAATAGGTGTGAGTGGACATTTATTATTATTTATTATTTAACTAACTTTAATAAGGTGGGGGAGTTTTGAGGGGCCTTTCAAGATGCTGGTGGTATCTAAAGATCCCTGACTATTGATTCACGAATTGGGTTGTCACTTCAAGCTAATACAGGCAGCTCAAAAGGATGAAGGAAGAAATAAAGTTGAAATGGTACTGTATGTTAAGGTGTTATTAGAAGGAGCGAGGAGTGTAGTTGTAGAAACCAAGAATAAGCCAAAAATGGGATTGTTTTTTCACTATTCACAAATCTCCCCTTTTGTGTTTGACTAATGGACTGATTTCATGCGTTTCATGCGTTGATATTGTGTTTGTTGATTTCCTAATAAAATTAGAAAACCTTTCCATTACACTGGCCGTAATGGCCAGGGAATATTGTCAATTGTCTAAGCCAGGGTCGGCAACCTTAAACACTCAAAGAGCCATAAAGGTCCTAATGGGAAGCCCCCCATTCAATTCTGGAGCTGACCGGAAGTCCGGTTCCCCCACCATA
This sequence comes from Laticauda laticaudata, assembly GCA_004320025.1. NCBI lineage: Eukaryota > Metazoa > Chordata > Lepidosauria > Squamata > Elapidae > Laticauda > Laticauda laticaudata. The sequence goes on from BHFT01029492.1 coordinate 45,110, forward strand.
GCCTGTCCTCCTTGCACACTGTCCTTTTTCCTCTGCTGATCAGAAGTCCAGTTTCCCCACCATAGCCTGTCCTCCTAGCGCATCGTCGTTTTTCCTCTGCTGACAGGAAGTCCGGTTCCCCCACCATAGAGGTTCCTCCTAGTGCAGCATTCCTTTTCCTCTTCCTGTCCTAACCAAAAGCCCTATCGATTGTGGAGCCGACTGGTGACAGGGAGTTGCAGCAGAGGGATGAAAGAGCCACATGTGGCTCCAGAGCCATGAGTTGCCAACCTCTGGTCTAAGCTGTATAAATGTAGAATCTGGTAATAAAACATGTTCTGGGGCTCTGAGTCTGATCATCAGATGCTTGGGAATGGGGGAAAAAAATGAGCCTCTGTGTGAGACAGAAAACACAGAGGGAACTTGCTTGTTCAAGCTTCTACAAGTGTAGATTTAATGAAAAATACAGTACTTTGTGGTTTTTCTTGATTTTCTATGTCCTGTCCTTTTGGACTGCAACTGCAACTTGAAAGGTGCATTTCTAGTACTGTATATATAAATTTTGAAATTGTGATAATTAATATCTGATCTTCATAAATATGACACAGTGAGTCCCAAAGTCATCTGTCCAATGTTTTCTGCAAGGGTCTTGAAGTCAAAGTATGTCATTCTTTGAGGGATTGTCACACACGCACAGACACACAAGTCCTCAAATCCATCAGAACAATCTGGAACTGAACACACTCAAAACCGTAGAAATGGTGGTAGACTTTAGAAGAAACCTCCCATACTACCACCTCTTAAAATACTAGACAACATAGTATCAACAGTAGAGACCTTCAGATTTCTAGGTTCTACTATATCACATGACCTAAAATGGACACCTAACATCAAAA
>BHFT01029493.1:0-37897 GCA_004320025.1 Laticauda laticaudata
AATGCAATCAGCAAGGGTCCAATTTTTGAAGTATTTTAGCCAAAAGTACTGCATGTTACATTGTGATGCTTTAAAAGGAAGTTGTGGACCAATAATGATGGAGAAATAACAGCTATAGTTTTTTCTAGTATAGCATGTAGATTGAACTAAAAGAAGATATGTCTAGATTGAAAGGGAATTATTAGTGATGTTGCTTGGGGTGAAATTGTCCAGTTTGCTCACTGCTGTGACAGGACAGTTTTGCAACCATATCATTAGACCATTAGAGGTCAAAACGAAGAAGCTTTCAATTAACAGCCCTAAGAGGCTACAGTGCATGATACTTAAATTAGTACTGTGTACAGAAATTCTGTGCACGCAACTGAAACATTAAGCAGAATACAATATTTTGCACAAGGATTGTAGAAGAGACAATTGAGATAATTAATATAAAACAAGATTTCTCATTTCTGGAAAATGATTTCAAAGCAATACAACGAAGTAGAGAACAGGCTGGTATGCTTCAGGCAGTTTCAAAAACCATCCTAAAGGGCTGGCAAAAGGATAAGACATAATGCATATTACCAGTTGCAGGATGAACATTGTACTAAAGCTGTACAAAGCATTGAAAGAAGTGCTTTGTAAAGCATATTGACACAGGGAAAGTACCCTTCCTCAAAATGCTGAGGCAGCTATATTCTTCAGAAAGCTTGGCATGGCTGTCTTCAGCTCTTTCCCAGGATTGTATTTGCCAGAGTTCTGCAGGCAAACACACTGAGAAGGCCCACGAAGCAGGCTATGAAGAGGAGTGCTTGTATCAAAATATCTCTTTGAATGCCTTACACGATCCTATATTATACAGTAATTTTGATTTTGTTTAAGGGAGAGAGAGTAAATGATCCCAGAAGCCCTGACTTCAAGAATAGATTTCATATTTCACATCTGGGATAGAAAGAGATTCATGACAGAAACTAGAATACATGTCTGTCTATTTGACTCGAAGAACAACTTGCAATCATGTAAGGCAGAGGTCTCCAACCCCGGGCCATGAGTTGTTCAGAAGTGGGCCGCCTGAAGCTGTGGATGGGTTGGCGTGCACATCCCCACTTACGTGAGCATTGAGTAAATACCCAGAATTGTGCATGCATGGAGGCTTGCCTGCCACTCGCATGGAACCACCCCATCTCTCTTCCCTGTTGGTCTGCAAAGCCATAAAGGTTGGGGAACTCTGATAAAAGGAACAGGGTGAGATATCCCAAAATAAACGATACAAAAATACATTAAATTCCTCCTAGCAATGGAGAAGGTAGGAATAAAAAATTTCAATATCTATGATAAAGATTATGAAGTCAAGAAAAGAATACAGCCCTGCCAACTCTCATGGTTCTGCCGTGAATCTCACGATTTTTTGTCATGTCTCACGGTCTCACGACAAGGCTCCTCAATCTCACGCCAAATTTAAAACGCTTTTTTTTTTTTTCCAAATTTGGGGGACGGCTTATACGCGCATAAATCTGATTCTCACACAAACGACATGACGCCACTTCTCAGATCACGCAATATCGATATTACCATACAGTCATATATACATACAGCACATTTCTTTTCACTCTGGGCGCCTCCATTTTGCTTTTTCTACCACTGGATATAACACGCTCTGATTGGTTAGTTATTCACGTGACCGTGAATCTCACTATTTTTTATAGAATCTCCAGATTTTTTTTCATGGGTCTCCAGATTTCCCTTTATCAGGAAAATTTGAAAAGTTGGCAGGTCTGAGAATAGATACCTGTTTTAGGGATGTAGTTTATATAGAAAATCCTGTAGGCCAGGATTGTGATCAAGAAGCATCAGACTCATTTTGCAAGGAATAGAGGATCTGAATATCGACTTAACAATCACAACGGAGGCAGGGATTTTCATTTTCATTGCTAAACAAGGTGATTGTTAAGTGAGTTGTGCATGGTTTTATGACCTTATGAGGAAGAAAGGAGGAGGGAGGAAAGAAGGAAGAGGAAGGAAAGAAAGAAAGGGATAGAAGGAGGGAGGGAAGAATGGGAAATAAGGAAGACAAGTAAGAAGGAGGAAGGAAGGAAGGAAGGAAGGAAGAGGGAAGGGAGCTAGAGAAGGAAGCAAGGAAGGAAAAGGAAGGAACAGAGAGGGAGGAAAAGGAAAGGGAGAGAGTGATAGGGACTGGGGAAGGAAGAAAGGAAATAACAGGGAAGAAGGAAGAGGGATGGAGGAAGGAAGAGAGAAAGAAGAAAGGAAGAAGGAGAGAGGAAGGAAGGAAGATTTATTTTTTCACTGACAGCTTGCCACAAGAAAACTCGGTGGTGAAGCTGACAGGAAGTTGGAAGCCAGTCCTCACTGATTTATTTATTTTTTTGCTTGGCTGTGGTCATTCTGTTTCTCTTTTTAGGTAAGGAAATATCTCTGAAACTATTATCCATTAAGTCACAGGTTGTCTAGTGATAACTAAGAATGGTCAGCATTTAACTCTGTGCTTGCCATTTGATGTTAAAAATCTGTTCATCCCTATTTTGAGAAAGATGGGTTTAATATAGCACTCCATTGTCCTAGCCGCACACAAAATATTTACATAAATAACTTATATTACAATATCAGAAATTATGAAGGCATCCTCCACATATTAAAAAAGTTCCACTCTATTTGCAACATGTATATGTAGTGTATAAATATATATTTATATATGTGTAAAACATGACCGTTAGATATGTATATTCAGAATTCAAGAACCAGAATGCTCAATAGTAAAACAAGCCTCCAACAGCCCATATTAATGAAATGTTACAGTTAAGATTTTAATCACATACAAGTCAGAAAATTTTCAGTTCCCATAGCAACCTTAATCCTGTTTCCTTTGTTTCTGTTTTACCATAGAATCATTTCAGATCCGTACATGAGAGAAACAATGTGCATAACCACTTAAAGACATCTGAACTCAATATTTACATTCAATCATGAATACTGGATTTATATTATGTTGTCATTTATTACTGAGTAAAATCTTTGTTTTTTAGTAGATCCTCCAGTAGTCTTTACCTTAGTGACTAAACAGAGTTTTGATATAAATGAATGAAATCCAAATACTATATGAATGAAATAATATGCTAGGTAGCAACAGTAGTACCATGTTCTCAATAAAATATCACAAATGTTGACAGGAAATATATGTTGCTCTTAATGATGAGTAGTAGATTTTCTGTGTTATTAAATATGTTATTAAATTATTAGATTACAGAAAAGAGTTTATCAAACTAGTATCTTACAGGTACGTTGGACTAAATCCCCTATTACTGGATGTGTGGAGTGGTTGTGTTGAGATTTATATTCCACAATCTGGTGTGCCAGGTTGAGGAGGACTGTTAAAAATTGATATGCATTTGCTCAAACATGGATCACAATAGATCAATGGTGAGGAATGTTGAAAGAATAATTCACAGCATCTGGATGGCTGCAGGTTCCTCTATCCCTAATTTGAAGTGTGAAAGAGACCTTAAAAGTGAGAAAGGTCATACATTTGTTTAAGAAAGCTCTATCAGAAGCTTACTTACCTTAGAGGGTTATGTGCTTTTATTTATAGATAGATTACATTATTATGTTTGTATTATATGTATGGCATCCATATTTATTATAGCTGCCAACCTCACTGTTAAGTCTGATATATAATTAAATTCACTAGATAACAATTTTATATAAAGCAGCAATATGGAGTGGCATTTCTGGTTTATTCATCCTGGAATGTCATTGCAGAATAATAGATATCAAATAGGATTGGGGAGATCCGGGTTCAAATCCCACCTCAGACTGGAAACCTCCAAGATGAACCTGTGCAGATAAAGTGCGGGATGGCAACAATAACAAATGCCATTAAGAGCTTCTTGAAGAAAATATATGCATATACTAGCTTGATACCTATGCTTCACTACAAAACTATGTGGTCAGGCTTAGTTTTTGGGGAAGAAAATAAGGGGAAAAAAATCTGCCTCTGCCTCCCAGCATCTATTGGTATTCATCCTGTCAGTGTGTGAGAGAGTTGAGAAACCGAAACACTATTTGCTGTGTGAGCAAAAAGGAGACAACAAGGAGCCTGGGTGTGGCTTAGCTCAACTGTTCTGTGCTAAAGCTGTTTGCTGCTGTGAAACTAAAACTGAAACTCCTCTGCTTGTGTTTTGCATTTGGAACATATTTCTTTTCAGGTGGGGAGGGGGAGTAGAACTCCTTAACATCAGAGTGTGTTAATAATAATAATATATGAAATACTAATGCTCTGATGGTCATTTTGAAAAATCCTTTCTTAGAAGCCAAGAGGAACATATATGCCAAATTTCCAATTTGTAAGTTGCTAGATTTTTCCATCACAGTGTCTTTGAATCTGTTTTTGCCACACAAAGCTGTTTTGATTTCTGCAACTCTGGTCTTTCTGAAAGTAGACAGTGAGTGGAGCAGGAGAGGAGAATAAGATGATTCTTAAACAAAGTGATCACTTAAGAATTTCCAGCTATCATGACAACGCAAGCACTTTCAAAATTTAGGATTGAACTCCCAGAGCATCCACCAAAAGTTACTTCCAAATTCTAATTTTAAGTATGACTGAATGTGAAAATTACAAAAATGAAGGGGAGTAATACAGGTATTTGTTGACTTATGACTATGATTGGAAGTGCAATTTCTGTTATCAAGTTTGATGACATGTGACTGTAATGCTTAGTGATTGCACTCCTGGAAGTCTTAATTGGAAAAAAGGGTGTGGGGTGCACATCAGTGGTGGTATTCAGCTGGTTCGCACCGGTTCAACTAAACCGGTAGCAAAAATTTGGCATGAGTCGCTGAACTGGTAGTAAGTTTTGGCTGGCCATGCCCCTGGCCTGGTTGCTGGCTCACTTGCCCGCCCAGCCAATGCTCGCTCACCCCGCCTACCTGATGCTGGGCCCTTAAGGTCCCGCCTTCTGACAATCAGCTGTGCCGGGATTCCCCTAGCTTGTCTTACTACTTCCCCCAGGAGAATTCCCTGAGGCCCAGGAAGGCAACAAATGGAGGGAGGGCACAGCCCCCCTTCTCCATTTTTTTGCCTTCCTGAGCCCCAGGGGAGCCTTCTGGGAGCAAAAACGCCCTCCCAGGAGGCTCCCCTGAGGCCCAGAAGGCTCCAAAAAGGAGTGGGGTGGTGCTGTATGCCCCGCTCCAACCTCCACTTTTTTTTTCCTGAGCCCGAGGGAGCTTTCTGGGAGCAAAAACGCCTCCCCCCCAGGAGGGTTGCCTGAGGCCCAGAAGGCCCCAAAATGGGTGGGTGGGTAGCTGCAAAAAAGCAAANAGCAAAAAAAAAAAAAAAAGGCATGCCCACCCAGTCATATAGCCATGCCCACCTAGCCACACCCACCAAGCCACGCCCACAGAAGTGGTAGTAAAAAGTTTTGAACCCCACCACTGGTGCATATGTGCATGTGTACAAGTGCAGGAAAGTTGAGGAAAGAATATGTGGAGGCTCAGGAACATTTTGATGTGCTATGGTTCTGAAGCTGAAAAAAATCCTTGATTATGCCCTCCCTCCCCCCACTTTAAAGTTATTCAAACTGTTACCTTGGGAAATATGGGAGCTTTTTAAAAAGTTTCCAGGATATCCTTTAAGATTCCGAATGTCTTCTTATATTTTTATTTGTATAAATTAGCATTTCCTTTATTCAGAGTTTCTTTAATTAACTGGCAAGTAAGTTATAATTGACTAAAAATACTCTGCCCTGGCTGCCACCAACCGTTGTTATTCCTTGATATTACAAATATTGAAGAGCATAAATATTATTTTAATATGCTTCAAGGTGTATTGTATTGTATTCTGGCACAATGCATTAACAGTATAATTTCACTCATCCCTATCTCCCTCATTTTAACTAGAGAATAAAATCTGCTGCAGGCCTGTATTTAGAGTTCTGCCAAGGATTGCATAGAACTTTGTTATGATACCAGTTAGTACCATGTGTGCAGGGGTGGGATTCTACAGGTTTGCACCTATTCTCTAGAACAGGTTGTTAACTTTCTAAGCAGTTCAGAGAACTGGTTGTTAGGAGAAATTACTGGCCTAATCCTGTAAGGAAGGAAACATTCTGGCGTTTCTTACAGAAACTGCTTCTCCATTAACTCTTACATTCTTGGCAGGACTAGACTTCCTGTCTCTGGAAAATTTTCTGGAATTTTTTCCCCCCTCCTTTGCTGATACTTTGCTTGTGTGAAGTGACCATTCAAAGTTACAATGGCACTGAAAAAAGTGACTTATGACCATTTTTCACACTTAAGACTGTTGCAGGATCCCCATAGTCATGAGAGGCCAGGTGAGGAGATGCGTGCCTCGATGTGAGTGATGTTGAGTTGGCTGCGCCCAGCCAGTCACATGACCAGCAAGCCATGCCCATCAACTAAGCCACACCCACAGAACTGGTTGTTAAAAAATTTGGATCCCACCCCTGCATGTGTGTAAAGCCTGAATTAAAAAGACAGTTCAATAAATTACATATATATGATAGTAATTGACAGATAGTAAATGCAATGGCCTTGACTCAAAATGGGAAAAATATGATTTGAATTGCGTGTTGCTTTATAATGATCTTGTTACCTTCAGTGAGAAGTTTCATAGTTTTGGGTCACTTAGGGATTTATGAAATCTGGTTCTGACAGTTTGAGGATCGGGTTCCCGGCCTACGTTCACATTCTGGCCATGCCCACGCCCAGTTTAACAAAGTGGAAAAAAAGTCCTGATATCTCATATGACGCCATTGTGATGACATGAGTTGGACACCTCTGCTTTAGATTGTCACATGCTTACAGCTATTTGAGCTATTAACTACACAATATCAAAATGACTCACTCCTTTATATTGCTATCTAATACACACAGTTGTAATATGCAAAATTGTAATATTTTTGTTTTTTAGAAATTGTTCTACTTTTGCTGTGCATATTGTCTTTTGATAATATTTGTCAGTGGATTATCTACTTCAGATTTTTCCGGGTTGCTGTATATTAAGTAGGCTTTATCACTCAGCTAAATTACAGTGCAAGAATCCCCTATGCTAACTGACAAGCATTGTAGTGTAAATGATTTAATTTACCAGCTGAAGCATGAGTCTACCTATTATTGTACTGATCAGTCATTGCATACTAAAATCACTCATCCTTAATATAATGATTTTGTATCCCTACAGAGAATCTGAATCATCAGAAAGTCATTAGATACAGTAAAAATATGAAAATTGCTGTGGCACAGCAGTAAACACTCTTAGTTGTTAGTTAAAACAGCATTTAATTTAGTCATGGAATAATTTATACATTCTTTATTCTGTTTGGTTCACGAACCATTGTGGGATCTAACAACATCCCCTCTGCCAATGGTTAAAATATGGAAAAATAATATATAAACATGTGTTTTAAAATAAATAATCTAATGGGAGGATAAATATTAATCATTATATTGCAAAATTAAAGTTATTTCTTACAGAAAAAGTAAGAATACAGAAAGGGGAAAAATAGTAGCCTACATCAATCTATAAATAAAATTGTTTTCCAAGTCTGATTTCCTCCAGAAATGTTGAAACTACATGTTGGCTGGGAATTCTGGGAAGTTCTAGCTTTGGGAAATTAATCTCAAACATTTTTGTGTGATAATGTGGTTGATTTGAAATTTCTATCTGCTTTCGGTCAGTAAATAACGAAAGTGTACCATGGTTCTATAAAATCGTATGTGTTTTCCTAAGGAATCATCAGTTCTTTAGTTGATTTTATGTCTATTTCCATACATGGTTACAGCAATAATTTATGGAAAAACTGTGTAAGGCTTCCATTATTAGCATTGTTTTATCATGTCTTTCTGCCACAGCTTTTCATTAGAATTGTTCTGACCAAGGTTTCCTGAGACTGTAATGAAGCACACACTGAGTTAAAACAACTCTTGTTTTATTTCAGCGCTGGGAATTATGTTCATTCCCAGCCGGTAATGAGTCCCAAAGAGTCCTTTCAAGATAGGCACCCTTCTTTCTTTCTTTTGAATTGCTGCCAACAACTCAAGTACCAAATGATTATAAAAATGAACGACTTTGGAAGGATGTTTCCAAAGAAGTGGAAACGGACAGGAAATATGAAATACCCTCCCCGTTAGTGGAGGTTCGGTTACTCCTGAGTTGGTCCTTTTGTCTCAGCCTTCTTGAAGCTCAGCACACACATGCAGGAACAGGCTCCCCTTGTTCCTTGGCTTCGCTGTTGCCAGACTCCGGAGGCTCCAGATGGTCCTGGACCCATCTCTGCATCAGACACAGGACCCTCATCCGAGTCGTCTCTAGACTAGTCGCTAGACTCCCAGACTGGTCCCCATTCTTCCTCACTGTCCAATTCCACTGCCATCTGCACAGGCTGTTGGCAAACCACAACAAGAATCTCTTAAAATGTATAGAAATATTACCCGCAGTTAATTCTAAGCAAGTTGATGTAATTTCTTTGTCACTCCAGCGATAAGGATAATGTCCTCTTTCCTAGGGTTTCAGAAACCTCTCAAAACCTGGCTTTGTCCCCTGACCTGCGTTAAAAAGACCAAAGGAGTATCTTTTTAGTTGACATGCTGTCTGATTTGCATTGTTTACAAGATTAGTCTTTGCTGTTTGTTTCGTTTTCTGTTTTGCCTGTTTTTATAGATTTTCATGTTTTATCTGCTGCCTAGAGTCCACTGGAATTGGGCGGCTAATAAATTCAAATGAATAAATAAAGAATAGAAATATTACCCAGAGCAAGAGAATGGAAAAAACCACTTTGTCACTGAATCAGATGGCATTAGGAGCCTTGGGAATCGGTTAGGGCTGAAATGAATGCTGTGGTATGAGGTCAAGGTTAAAGAATGATTAGCAAGGTATTCTAAGGCACAGTTAGGGAGATGTATAGATGAGCTCTCTCACTTCCTCCTGCTATAAATGCAAAATTAATGGAGAGGAACTGGCAGTTCTAGTAGCTGCTTGAAAAGTTCTCATTACTTAGTAGTTTTGAGTCACTACTGCTTGTTTAATAACAGTGGATTACTTTTTATGGTCTTATGCAAGACATTTCTTCCAAAGGAAACCTGAGACACAAACTATAGAAAGGGAGGAAGAGAATTCAATCCTACTAAACTTTTGTGGTTTTCCAATTATTATTTTTATTATTTGTGCCTTTGAATCAGTGTTGATTCTTGGCAATTGCCTGGACAAGTCCATGCAGTTTGTTAGCAAAATTTCAGAAGTGGTTTGCCACGTCCTGCTTCCTAGGGCCAAGAGAAAGTGACTGACCCAAGGTCACAAGGCAAGATTAGAACTCATGCTCTCCTAGTTTCTAGCCTAGTGCCTCTAACCGCTACACTAAATTGGCTCTTCAATATCTACTATTTTTAAAGAGTTACAGAGTTGTGCTTTGGTATAAAAATAACAAATCGTGGAATAAAGTTTGCAAGTTTCACAAAACTTTGCCATTTTCAGAAATGAAATAGGATTAGTATCCAGGATCTAATTCAAAGACACAATGTACATGGATTGTCTTTACCAGAAGGTTTATGGTGAACAGATTAATATTGTGTCGGCTTTAAAACTGTCTTTGTGATCTTAAAGAGGCTGAAAAGCCTGAATTGATGGTTTCTATTAAATCTGATATCACCTCTTACTGGAGAAAGATTTACAAGTGACATAAACAGGGAAAATAAATTTCTAGTCCCCATTTCTAGGAATGAACAGCTGGAATCATGGATATCGAGATAGAGAATAGATAGACCAATAAAGGAACAGGGCTGGAAAAATGATGTGGGGATATATTCTTTCTTTCTTGTCATTTATACTCTGATCTTGTTTATCAAAATAAATCTAGGTAATAGAATACCAAGCATCCAATTGAAATTGCATGGCGAAATGATAGAGACCAGTTGCTGAAATTAAGAAAAAATTAGGTTAATAATTGGTCTGAATGGGAGATTTCTGGTACCAGTCTAAGGTACTTGAAAATGCAGATTAGAAGTGTTGATAAACTATTTTGATTGTAGTAGTAGTAGTAGTAGTAACAACAACAATAATAGCAATATACTATAATAACAGTGACGTGAAATCAAGCATGAGATACATAATATCGTAACTGAAGTGGAGAGCAGTAGGAGCCCATTTCAACCAATTCCTGATTTGTTTAATGGCAAAAGATAACAGAAAAAGACAAAAAAAGAAATCTAGAAATAAATTTCAAAATATCAGAAGGGATATGTTTGTGTACAGGTAGTCCTAAGCTTACAACCATAGTGGCCATTAGAAGTTACAATGGTAATGAAAACAGTGTTTTACAACTGGTCCTCGCACTTACAACCATTGCAGAGTCCCTGCTGTCACATGATTGTATTCGGGCATTTGGCATCTTGGGATCTATCTATCTATCTATCTATCTATCTATCTATCTATCTATCTATCTATCTATCTATCTATCTATCTATCTATCTATCTATCTATCTATCTATCTATCTATCTATCTATCTGTCTATCTATCAATCATAGGAGGCATGGCCCATTCCCATTATCCAGCTCTGTTGCATATGTAGTGATGGCCAACCTGACCCTGGTCTAACTGGTTGTTAAATTACACCTCCCCATGGGAAATGGAGTGGCCGTCATGAGGAAAGGAGGAGGAGCAGTGAGAAGAAAGAGAGAGACCGGTCTCCTCCTTCCCTCAAGCTGGCCGCTCTGTTTCCCATATCTCCATTTCAGCGCAGAGCCGCGGAGCTTGCCCCACCCACTGCTGCTCAGATGCTCTCACTTCCCCCAAGCATTTCTTTGCTTACCTGATTTCCAGCTCCATTGCATTTCTCCATCATGTTTCTTGCCATCTTGTGCAGGGAAGTTGGTGGGACTAAAAAAAAAAAAAAAAACTTAAAAAAAAAAAAAAAAAGGTTCATTCAATCAATTCCAATTTCACGAGATCTTTTTTTTCATAAGAATTTGGAATTGATTATTGAACTTTTTTTTAGTCCCACAAACATTTGTTTTCCCTGCACATGCTATGGTGAGAAACGCAACAGAAAAATGTGACGAGCTGCGGAAATCAGGGAGCAGAGAAATGCTTGGAGAAGTTGAGGGCAATCTGGGCGCCGAGGTGCTGAAAGGGTCCATGTCTCTCAGCACTGCCGCAGCCCACTTAGGAAGGCGGCATCTTCCGGCATACCAGCACTTAAACGTGGCAGCATTCCAGCTCTGGCTGGAAGGGGTAGCCGGGCTGGGTGCTTCAGGCAGAATACCCACTTGCTTCAGCACCCTCGCTCTGACCCCTCTGGATGCCACTGCAGCTTTGGCCCTGGGCTGCTGCTCTTTGGTGCAGGCCTGCCCCTTCCGCACCTGAGACAATTTTCACCTGAGTAACATGATCAAAGTTTCCGTTGTGTCTCTCTTGGACTTTTGGGAGAATATTTTTTTTTCTCAAGTTGGATGAAAACCACACGTGTTCTGGAAAACAGATTCTGCAACACGTCTAACTGGTTCGTGGAACTCAACAAAGAATTATCATTTCTGAAACTGGTGTGAAACCAGCCCTATCCCACCTATTACATCTTATCCATCTATCTATCTATCTATCTATCTATCTATCTATCTATCTATCTATCTATCTATCTATCTATCTATCATCTCAAGGTGGCAATCATATCCAACACACCTTCTTCCTCTATTTTCCCTAAAACAACAACCCTGTGAAGTGAGATGGAGAGAGTGATTGATCATTCAGTCAGCTTTCATAGCAGGACCTGAATTCATGGTCTCCAGACCTTCTTCGTAAAGCCAATGGGAGAAGCTGGATTCACTTAATGACCACAGAAAAATGCAACTCACTTCATGACTGGCTTGCTTAGGGATGGATACTCTGATCCCAAATGTGGATGTAAGTCAAAGACTACCTGAATGTGGGTGGATGATATAGAGACTGTAGGTGATAGTAAAAGAATATTAATAACATGACAGTAGTGTCTTGATGGAGGCCCTGAAGGAGAAAGAACCTTCTTTTGGTGCTAAAAATGGCTAATAGTTTCACGTGTGCACACAATAGCATACATAAAATGTCCACAAGAGATTCACCAAAATAGTGAAGGCATTTCTATCCCAGCCACCCCTCCCCCACTTCAATTTCCTTTTGCATCTTTATAGGAACTGAGGCTGCTAGCAGGATAAAGTCTTGTAGTCCTGCACTACCTCGGATGCATGTGCTATCAAGGAGGAAGGTGTTAATTGCTATACTAATTACAACATGATTGCTTTGCACTTGTTTTGCACTTGCAGGTGATTAAATTTTTAACGAAGCATATTACTTGGCACTGTTAACACAGTTAACACATTTCTCTCTCTCTCTCTCCCCCCCCCCCCCCCCCCCCCCNCCCCCCCCCCCCCCCACTCCCTTGCCTTGGGAGAAGGCCTGCACTGCAGACCCTTTGCTGGCTGCAATGTGCTGTTGTGTTTGGAAGAAATCTGTTTAGTCTGTCAGTCCAACTACCCTTGTTTTCTTGTTTGTGGAAAGAGCAATAGTCTATTAGAATCACACTCAGCATGATGGCACGAGCCAGATGCAAACACAGACCCCACTGAGATATTAGCTAAAAAGCTAGGCAGGCCTGATTGGTGCTACTTGCACAGATTTTCATGCAAAATCACGCCAGCTCAAGCCGGTCGGGCAGCCATCATCAACAGAGGACTTTGTAGCAAGGTAGAGAGAAAGAACTTCTGTGTGATTTATTTTTGTGTGTGCAGCCTGTGCTCTCCCAATAGAACTACAGTACAGGAACTATGCATCTGTTCCATCCACAGAGCTGTAGAATATCGAGAGGCAGGAACATTTTAATAGTATAGGCTGGCTGCGCGTATGACAGCAAAGAAAGAAAAGGGGAAAAAAAAAGCAAATTTCAGCTAGTGAGTACAATCTAGTGCCCTGTGAAGTACATTTAAAAGTCCCATCCCAACTGCTGCTCTTGTTCTGTTTATTTTTTATATTGCATGCCTGCCTTATGGCAGTTGCTATGTTGCTACTATTCAGTTTATTATTGCCTGTAATTACCACTAGTTGCTGGTGATGAATTTGATCTGGAGAAAAAGAATGCTGAGCAAAAAATAAATAAAAATTGCTGCACAAAGTGAACATGGAATTTGAAGCCCCACCCACCTGTTTATGTAATGGCCATTCCTTTCACTGAGTATGTTTATCTACAGATACAGATGTGAGGCCAAATTGATTACAGCTTCAATATATTTAAATATAGATGTCACATCCTTGCCTTCTTCCCCATTTATATCCATAGACTTTCCCCTCATGTTTAATTAGAGAGAGAATTCCCAAATCTGTAATAACATCATCGTATCACTGTTCCTTTTCTCTCTCCCCCCCTCCCTCTCAAGGATTATTGTTTTTAAAATTGGCTGACAGACTTTTCATGGACAACAGAAATACTTGGAATACTTGGAATGACCTAGTAGTCATGTTTATACTAGTACTTTAATGTTGTCTTTCCACTGGTCTACACAGTACAGAAAACTCATTTCATGATGGAATAATTCCTGCAAAAAAAAAATTGGCATATTCATGAACAAACTCAAAGTTTAGCTGATGTCATCAGTGAGATATCATCATCATCACCTCTCTCCCTCTCCCTCTCTCTCTCTCCCCCTCTCTCTCTTTCTCTCTCTCTTTGTCTCTCTCTCTCTCTCTCTCTCTGTCATAGGAGCTAGACTTGTGGCAGCATAGGAAATAAACTGAGCCCAATTAAGTATGCATCTCCCCTTAAATATAAAACATTCATTTCAAATTTTAAAAACGATGTGGGTGATTATGTGCAGAACTTTGTATGCAAATGTGCAGTGTGATATAGCGGGGTAAATCATGCATGCAAAGAGTGCCTCAAACTTGGTTAAAGAGGCACAGTATTAAATAAAAAGATACTTAAAAATGAACAGAGGCAATAGATACTTAAGAGAGGTTATTTGAGGTCGTATGAGATGCTGCCATTTACAGGCAGATTATGCTCTTTTCTCTCATATGAACCAGCAGAACAATAAGCAAAATTTCATGTGTTCTTTTAAAGAATGTTAATAACAGCCACAGTATGGGGAGTAGAGGACACAGGACTAGATAGTGAGAGACCTTGAGGGGTTCATTTTCTCCTACCCTCAAACATTTTTTAAAATTAAAATCTCTCTGGTTTAGCTGCAGGTGTCTTTCTCTTTTCTCTGTATTCCCATCCCTGTTCCACCCCTCCATGGTTACCACTTTGGAGTTTTGCACCACATGATTCCACTATCTCACGTGTTACCTTTTGAATTGGTACAACCTGATAATTAACTCTGAGTATATCATTCGTCCAGTTCAAGGCATGTCTAACAGAGAATTGAATTAGAAGTTAATTTTGTGTTCTCCAGCAACCACTGTGAAAGAGGTGGCTACTCTTCAATTTCATAACAAGGACATGTAGCTAAAGTGGCTTTTCTGGAAGGCCACCTAGTGAGGACTTATCTGAGCAACCATTTTAAAACAGTCTCAAAGTCCCAAACCACCTGCACTCTTAGACTGAAAAACGAGATTCAAACTGGCAGGGAATTCCATGAAGTGGCTTTATCCCAATAGCAAAACATTCAGCTGTAATATAAGCTTTGCACATTGTTATTCAACAGTAGTGCTCCCATCTTGTCATTTCCAAATATTCTCTGACAACACCCTTTGAAATTTTGTTTCATGTGAGGAGGCAAATTAATTTATTCATTGACAATTCCAATTAAAGTATCTAAAAATTTCCAAATTCTAAAAAAAATTCATTTTTGTTACTACCTAACAATTGATTACATATAAGTATACTATTAATATTGCCAGAAGATGAGCAGGTCTCTTTGAAAAAAAAAGTGGCACAAATTCTGCATATTATTGAGAATAATTGTCACTTCAGCTACTCATCTGGTTCATTGCCTTCTCAATGATAAAGTCCCATGGTTAGAAGGAAGTCCAAGTGCTACTATTTAAGAATCCAAAGAATTTAGGAATGATTAAAATGAAATGGACTTAAATGTACCCATTCCACTTACTTAACACAAAAACTTTTAGCCAGCAAAAGAAAATAGAAACATTTCTGCTCATGTTCAGTGGATCATGAACCAGATTTTGCAACCACCTTGTGTATTTTTCTCTTTCATATACAGGTTTCTTACTTGAAGCATTCCACATTTGTAAACCAGTCACCATTTTATTTTAATTGCTCTTTTGCTGTATTTTAGATTCCATCCATTTTCGGTGGGTTTTTATTTTTTGTTATTCCTTATAAGCTCAGCCTGACACCTTCCATGTCTAGTTACATCTGCCTAACAATGATATACACAATAAATAAAATTATTCCCTATCCATTGATATGAGAGAAGGTATACCTATTCACATTCAAAACTACAATTTCATAATGCTATCATGGTTCAAGTGAGCTGGAAATATCTTTGATCTATTGCAGGTCATTTTTCCTCAACCAGATACTCTCCAGATATATATTTTACTTATACTGTATATACAGTATGCTGATGGCTAATGGTCATGCTACCTGGAGATTACTGGATTCATAATGTAATATATTTGGAATGATTAGATTGGGAAAGTACTGTTGATTATTCCTTAGATCTAGAATGGAACAATCAGTAGGTTCAATTTTGTGTTGACTCAGGCACTTTTCAATTCGCAAGCTGTGTAATTATCATACCAATTTGATTGAAAATAAGCTGCGTAGGTTTGATTAATGCACATGCACAAACACTTTAGCTAAAAGCTGACTTGATGAGACATGGCTATGTTGCTGTAGACCCTTTCCTATTTCTACTTTGCTTTATTCTAACAACTCTGTGACAAATATTTTGAAAAAGTATAAAAAAACATTTCCTTCATCCCATCCTGCCAAAGATGATTTGCATAAACTACATGGTTTTTTGTTTTCTTTTGGAAATTTGACAATTTTAAGCATAGCTTTTTCTAACTTTGTGCCTTCCAAATGGCAGTTTTCATAATTTTGGAAACAATAGTTCCATACATCTGGTGGTGGAATGGTGTCCTGGTGGTACATTAAAATTTGGCCTTCAGTGGCTAAGCAAGATGGCTATGGTTGATATTCAGTATGATGGACATGTTTAACCATGTAATATATATTTATGTAATTACTAAAGGGAAAGATGTTCTGTTTTTTTATTATACATAAAATGATAGCTGGTTTTGACAAGTTTAATCATCCATAATTTTATTAAGAACAGTATCTGCTACAAGGACCGCTGATTGGTCTATATTCTTTTTTATTTTTTGTCTAATGGATTCAATTATTCTTGTTGCAAAAAGCATGCCATCTTTTGGATGAAAACTTCATATTCCACGCCATTAGTCACTGTCGGGCATTGGCCCCCTTTGTGCTTTTCACTGCAGATGTCATAACAGAGTGGAAATGAATCGGTGATTCTTGTTGCTTTCCAATAAATTAATGTGCAGCAATATAATCCATATCCCAAATGATAAAGTTAAGAACAGTTTGTAAGCCTATCACATAGGCTAAACCATTCGGATGAATTTCCTGACCCTGACAGCCTCCTGTTGTGTCGGAGTACAAAAATCTGTTTGATTTTTAACGCATTTAAAAAAATATAGCTACAATGTCACAATGAGGCACAATTAATTCATTGTCTGCCTTTAATTCTATGTCTTGGTTTCCTTTTTCTTTCTTTTTCACCTTCTTCTTTTTAATAGAAAGGAACCTATTCTTTCCTCTGCATTGGCCATGCACTAGTTCCCTCAATTCATACCTCATTTCCTCAGCTGTTTCTCCTATTGCTTCCTCCCTGGTGTTCCAACTGGGCCGTAGCTACACTCAGCTGTCAGCCGTTCAGGGAGACTTTTTCTGTTGCCGATGAGGTCAGCCACCTGTGAGTCTCCCACACTCTGCACATGGTTGCTGCTGGAACAAGACATCTAGAGCTTGGCAAAACTGATCTAAATTAGTTTGGCTGGATTGCAGAACTCTTAGGCATCATCTGCCAAAGAGGCCATTCATTTTTAAAGAGGCGTATATATATTTAAAAGTGCCACATGACCCTTGAGCAGATGCTGTAGGACAGAGGAAAACACATCTAAATACTTGTAGGTTGGAAGAGAAAGTTGCTTATCTAGATATAGTTATGTGATGCTTGATGGCCAGAAGGAATATTTCACAAGCTATAGAATATTTCACAAGCTGGGTTTTTTTTTCTTTTGAGGTGGAAATAATTTGATACATGAAGAATTAGATTAAATTGTTCTACTGAAGTTAGTAGTGCCAAGTCATTTTACAGACATTAATTACCATTACTTAGCTATCTTGAGTGCCATTTCCAAGAAGACATGTTTGGCTATCATTTGGTTAATATAAAGCTTAATAAAATCCACCAAAAGTTCATTTGATTTGATATCATCCCTATTAGCAAGAAGAAGGAAGAGATGGCCTCTCTGGTTGTGACTATCATAAACATCTTGTGATAGTCATCTTGGCCCTCTGGAATGCATTATTTCCTCAAGTTGGGAAGGCCTCTTTCCTATTATAAAAACGGAAAGAAGTCAAAATAATTCCTTTTTTCCAAGCCTTTAAAACATTGAGTATGGCTGCTGTGCTTTTTTATGGCTTTATATTTTTTTTTATATAATGGTCCATCTCACATATATGACTCTGGGTAGTTTACAATATTAACATGAATAAAAAACATATATGTATAAAAATAGATTGGTTTCGTATTTTTGTTGTTGTGGTTTTGTGGGGTTACTTCCATGCTTGTAAGCTCCTCAGACCCCATAAGTATAAATATATATATTTGAAGTAAATTTAAATATATAAATATAAATTTGTGAAATAAATAAAATAATCAAATTAAATAAGAGTTAATCTATCTTCAGAATTATTAAGCAATATATCAATTTGTAGAGAACCATTTTTCTCCTAAAATCATCCTGCTGTGATTTCTACCCTTGCTAAAATAAAATGGCCTCACTTTTCTTAAGTGGTTTCTTGGAGCTCTCTCAAAGGTTGGGATGCAGAGATAGTCCTTGACTTCTCAAAAGTTTCCCACTCTTATTCTAAAATAAAATAAATTCTTCTTTCATCCTACAAATTTGGTATATAATACCGTCTATCTTTTCATCCGTGTAATTAAAGACAATGTTGAAGAAGACTGAGTTCAGAAGACAACTATGGATCTAAAACACTGTATTTTTAATCCCACTTATTAAACAGTGTGAATTGAAAATAATAATAATAATAATATAATAATAATAATAATTAGGTATATGTGGTTTCAAAATTAAAGTATCAAGATGAACTAAGGAAGGACTGTAGGAAGAAAAAGTAGAAAAAGCCACAATTTTATATTTATTAAATATGTTTTTAAAATAGATGAGTTATTGAAGAAATATGTATGGAAAATAAAATATCTAGGGCTTTATTAGCAAAATTGAAAAAATGAAAAGATTTTTAAAAAATATAATTGATTTATCAATTACATCGATGTGGAATGAACACCTGGGAGGACATCACTCTTTGTGTCTCTGTTGATATGTTCCCATTAGGAATTGCTAGACTCAGTACATAATAAATAGGATATTAATTCATCCCCAAATTTACAAACAATGGGAAATATTTGGGGCTTTTGGGGTCATAGGTTAGATTTTGAGTATGGAAAAACTCTAAAATAGGGGACAAACCATTCTAATGGAAGTTGTAGGTTAAATCAGGTATACAGACTTTATATCAATTACTTTGTAACAATTATTTGAAATATTTTTCTCAATTTTCAACTAAAATGTTGTCTCCCTAATTCACAACAGCGGTGATATATTACCAACCCAAGCAAGTTTTCATGTCTCAGTGTGGAACCAGATGCTTTGTTGACACTGGAGAAAGCCAAGGTGCTTATATATTTGGAGAAGTTAACAATTGAAATTAAACCCACATCCTTTTTATATAAAATACTAAATAACATTTTTAAAGTAAATATTAAGATTATTTATGATTCATGGATTAAAGAATTGAAGCACTCAGTAATGCAATACCAATGGTTTTAAAGTGGATTTAAAGTTAAAAGGGATTTAAAATTAAAATTGATTCATCAAAAGATCTTATTTTGAGTTTACTGTGCACACCAATGAATGTATTCAAAACAAGACATCAGATTTTCTCTGCTGCAAAAAAAAAAAAAAAGCGGGGGAGTTAANAAAAAAAAAAAAAAAGGCGGGGGAGTTAATGATCAGTATGACTTGGTCTTGTGAATCATTGACATAATGAAACAATATTTTAACATACATGAATAGATTTAATGGAAAATTGTTTAGTGTTAGATATATTAATTTTATGTTAAATTATAACTCCACTCATGGGAATTTGCTTATTTTTGAGGAGTTTGGGTTGCATTGAGCCTAGGTGTTGCTGAAAGAATTATTGTGAGAAATTAAGAAAAATAATATTTTTAATATTAAGGGTTAGATTCCAGACTATGTGTCTTACCTGTTTTTAAAGGGCAATTTTATCAAAATGGCGATGTTTTTCTATGGCATAGATTTTAGGATTTTGAAATGTTAGAAAATCATTAGTTATTTTTTCTCTCCAATGTCGATTCAAAAAAAAATGTCGATTCAAAAATCTGTTTGAGATTGATTAATATGTGACATGTTGATAGTCTCCTCCTTTTCTTTTTTTTTGTTTTACTTTTTTATTTTTATGTATTTCTTTCCTATTGTTTTTCTAATTTCCTCATATAAAATATTTGAAATAAGATAAAAAGAGAAATTTGCATGGTCAATTATTTAAGTTTTAAAAAATATACAGTATAAAATGAAACTTTTAAATCTACATCTAGTGTATTTTCTATTGATAATGATTTAGCTTGGGTTGATGGAAGTAATTACTGAGTTTCATTGGTTTTAAATATGCAAACACCTTATGGAGGTTTGTTTTGGTGGGGGAGGGGAGAATCTGATTGTCTTATTACAGTGCTAATTCTTTTGAATATGCATGTTAAATTCACAGTTGGATTTGTTCCTCTATACATTTGATCTTTGGAATTATTTGCAACAATATATGGAGTTACAGTAGAGCAAAGGTGTCAAATTCACACCCTCATGGCATTATCATGACTTTTTCCCCTTCGCTAAACTGGGCGTGGGTGTGGCCAGCATATGACCCGTGGGCTGTGAGTTTGACACTCCTGCAGTAGAAAATGAGTTTAGAAAGGAAAGTAGTGAAGAGTAATGAAATAAAAAAGATTTACTCCAATATGTGATTGATTATTTGATTAGGTACTATCAGGTTGGTATCAATTCTTAGTGACCATATAGATCAGGGCCCTTCAAACTTGAGAGTTTTAAGATTTGTGGGCTTCAACTCCCAGAATTCCTCCTCCAGTCATGCTAGCTCAAGAATTCTGGGAGTTGAAGTCCACAAGTATTAAACTTGCCAAGTTTGAAGACCCTTGATATACATTGATTTTCTTCATGGCGATATGTTTCTTACCTGGTGCATTGGGTTTTCCAATAGTACACTCCTCTACTGTATAATCTGTTCACCTTGCTGCTGGGTCTCCTTGTTCTTCTCTTTTATTTCATCTTTCCCAGACTTATCTCATATAAAACAAGATTATTCACATGTAATTCTCAAGCAGATTAGTTAGATTTCATTTTCAAATAAATATTGTTTGGATTCTAAGATTTTGGAGAAACTGCTTTAAATAACCTGTATGTGGAGCTACACTTGAAATCTAGTATTACTATTTTTTAAATTGCCTTATTTTCATTTGGCCAGATAATTCGATGAAAAACTCAAGTTAATACACAGAGTTCTCTTGATGGTTTTGTTTCTATGTGAGAGAGATCTTTCTGAGCTAACCAACCTCATGTTTACGCATGATTTGTCCTTGTGTTTCTTCCTATAAAAAGCCCTGATAGAATATGCCACTTGTCACAGTCTAATAGCTCTCCCTCTTTAAATAATGCCAATGTAAATTGCTAGGTTAAATTTAAAATGTTTAAAATGCATACATGCCAACCTGCTTCCATTCCCCTGTTTTGCGTACTGTAGTGACTTGTGATATATGAATGCTTACCAAAATCACGATTACTAACCATAACACTGTCTTATTTTAGTTACGTTTCTACTATAATAGCTGGAGACCTAAAGTCATAAGTGGGCATTATATATAAGCAGGGGGAGGATGCACCTGCCTTTTGAAACTGGGGGAAAGTCCTGTGATTAGAAGCAATTAATACTTCTGGAGCTTTCAGGAGCTCACTCTGGCAATCTACGGCCCACCAAAACCTTCTTTCTGGAATATGATTGGGGTCTGTTTTCCTAAGAGAATACCTAAGAATGCCAAGCAACATAATAATTGGAATTTCTTGGGCAGATGCATGAGTGCATGTATGTATGATCATTATGGCTCTTCATTATTCAGTAACTACTCTCGACTGCTCTCCTTTCCCAACTCATTCTCTAGGATGACTGCTTTTGACATGACAATTAATCACGCTGGCTGGGAACGATAGGAGTTTCAGTCAAACACATCCAAGGGCAGCAGCCACGAAAATGCTTGTCTTTAAGACATCAGCTATGAGAGAAGGAAGAACTTGTTAGGTATTATTTTTTGGCAATGAATGAAGACTTAGGATTCTTCTTCTCTCTCCCGCCCCCCCTCTATCTATCTATCTATCTATCTATCTATCTATCTATCATGCCGTTCAGCTTCCTTCGGGTATTATCCCACGTCATTGTAGTGCTTTTAAAGTTGTAGCAACTTTCAACAGAATCTCATCTGCCATCATCAGCTTCTGTATAGAGTTTGTAACAAACTCTATACAGAAGCCTGATGATGGCAGATGAGATTCTGCTGAAACGTTGCTACAACTTTAAAAGCACTACAATGACGTGGATAATACCCGAAGGAAGCTGAACAGCACACATGTAAGTACCCGCGAAAACTTAAAAAAAACAAATATCTATCTATCTATCTATCTATCTAATCTATCTATCTATCTATCTATCTATCTATCTAATCTACTGTTTTCTGAGGTTTGATTTGGTGTTTCTGGTTTCTTCTCTCTTGTTTTGTGGCTTTATGAAACCTAGCTTCCTACTAGATGATAGGTGTCCTTTTACTCAAAGCCAAGCTGCACTGAAAGCCTCCAACATAGGGACACAGTGTTGCCAGCCATCAAAGCCACAAAACAAACAGAAGAACCAGAAACACCAATCAAAACAAACTCCAAGACCAATAAACACAGACCAAAGACTCCCAACCAGTCAGGATGAAGAAAAAACCATCCTGGGAAACAGTAGGCTAGCCTCAAATTTAAACTAACGGCCTTGATAGCCTGACCCACATACGAACTCAATACAGAAGCCTGATGATGGCAGATGAGAATTCTGCCAAAACGTTCTACAACTTTAAAAGCACAACTACAATGACATGGGATAAATACCCGAAGGAAGCTGAACAGCTTTAGATAGATAGATAGATAGATAGATAGATAGATAGATAGATAGATAGATATAGATTAGATATATATACTGTTTATCTAGATATAGATATATAGATATAAATATAGAGATATACATAGATATAGAGATATCCATCACTATTTTGTTTTCCTTTTGGGATAAGCAAAGTTAGGCACAGTGTAGAAAAGAAGTAAGGAATCAGACTTACCAATTGGCATTACATCTATTTTAGTGAGCTTAGAGTGAGATTAATAAATTTGATACGTTAAAGAAAATCTATCATTTTTTTCCCAAAAAAATAGAATACTTGTTGTCAAAGAATGCACAAAATGATTCATTTATATTCATTTGTATACTCTTTGTATCAGTTGCTTGCTGTTAAATAATGCTTTTTGGAAAAGAAAGAATAGCAAGATGTGAGTTTCTATACGCACACACAGAAAAACTGAGAGAAGAGGTTGTTGATCAAAATTACTCTGAAGCCTTCCTGAAATCTAAAGATAACCAGCAAACAGAAGCATTCACTCTGCACCTGATCAATATGACTCCAATATCCGGTCCAGTGCTGCAGGTGCAGAGTGAAAGCCGTCAGCACATTTTGAATCAAATGAAAGAAGTTGCACAGCTGTCTCCAAAGATCTATTTCTACCAATCCTGATTTGCTTCCTCAATTTCAATGAGAAGCTTGTATGTGCACATAACTATATAAAATATGTTTACATCAATTCTTTTAACAATAATTTTATTAATAATTCAATTACAATAAAAACTAATAAAAAAACCTTAAAAGAATAAAAAAGAAAAAAATAGGCAAAGGAAGAGAAATAGGAACAAAACAAAATTAAGAATATAGTAGAGAAAGGGAAAAGAAATGTATAAATAAATTATTTCCCCCTTTCTAAATAATGTTAGCAACTTGTCACTTCTTAAAATATAGCAATTTTTTCTCTTAACCCATCCCTTATCTATAAATAAATCCTTAAAGCATTGTCATTTGGAGGTTAGCAGAGGATTATCAGAGACAACATATATGTTTTAATCTTGATCAAATAAATTAACATTATGTTCCTTTGTTTTACTTCTAATCATTATGATCATTAGTCCCTTCATATGTCATAGAACTTATTTCTTTCCATTTTTTTCTCCCTTCTCAAAAAGTTCTACAAAGCATTAATAAGCATCTTTTGTAAATTTAATATAGAAAAATTGTCTAGTTCACTCTATTGGTTTATTTGTATATTCATTTTAATTATTATGACATCAGCCAGTGTCTTTTGTATATCCATGATAGCATCTTTCGCTTTATCATTCTTGTAGCCTGTCATTTTAAAATTCATTTTCAGATCATTCTCAGTCTTGATAAATCTTGTTCCTCTTCCATAACATCTTTAAACACAGTCTATCTACACAGGCAGACACTCTTAAAATTAACTGTTAAGTCCAAAAACATCCTTTAATATATTGGATGTTAAAATAATTTTGCTCCATTCTCAATAAGACAAATTTAAGTATTTTCCTTTAGGTGTTATTCGGAGCACTCCGAAAGAAGCAATATATACAGTATATACTGAGTAGCTAGGTATAATTCATATGGTTCATCAATCCTGTGCAGTTTACTTTGAGGATAAAGTATACCTTTCTTTTCCTCCCTCGTGTTTTTCTGTAAGTGCGGGGTCTGCTTTTTTTTTTTGATCAACTGGGTGCTGACCCATTGATTGAAATAGGAATTGGCCAACTAGCATGCCTAACATTGAGAGCTGAGAGAAAGTGACTGGCCCAAAGTCACCTAGACAGTTTTCATACCTAAGACATAAGTAGTCTCCTTATTTCTAGTCTGATGCCTTAATCACTGGACCAAATTGATTCTCTTGAGGATTAAGTATAATTAAACATCCTAAAATCTATTGATTGCATCAGTATAGAAGAAGGCACTCAACACAAAGACTTATCTTTTCTATTATAAAATGTACAAATATTCCATTGAAGACAGCACTGTTATTTTTGCCTTAAGGTCAACCATGTCACTACAGGTAGTCCTTGACTTATGACCATTCGTTTAGCAACTAAAGTTATGATGGCATTGAAAAAAGTGACTTTGTAAATTTACAACTGTTGCAGCATCTCCATGAATGCCATTTGTGCCTTCCCAACTGGCTTCCAACAAGCAAAGTCATTGGAGAAGCTGGCAGAGAAAGTCACAAATTGTGGTCATTTGATGTCTTGACCACACCAATTAACAATGGATATTCCAGTCCCTACTGTAGTTGCAAGTAGAGGTCTACCTATATAGAAAAAAATGGCATAGAGCAGAATTGCCTTATTTTACATTTGGCAAACTGCTGTCCTTAAGACATATTAGCATTTTACAAAATGCTACCGAAAATGTTCCTTGAATCACTGATGACATTTGTCTTAAAAAGTATTGCTTTTCAGATTTTAAAGGGGATACATTTAAGCTGAAACTTTGTTGTTGCATTCTAATTATACATTCATGTCGTTTGTTCAGGCTATCCAACTCCAAAAAGGTTCTGGTTAACCCTGACTCTCCAGAACAGGGGTCTCCAACCTTGGCAACTTTAAGACTTGTGGACTTCAACTTCCAGAGTTGCTGTAGAACACCTGATTGCCTATTGTTTTTGTAATAGCTTTCTAAGAATTATTTATCAATAAGATTTTTATAATCACAAAAGTGTCCAAGATGTTTATAATTTGAATCAAATGCCTACAGGTTAGGGGTTCTTCATATCATTCCCTTTTCCCATGTGAGTTTCTTTTTGACAGGAGGTGATTGAAGCAAACCTGTTGATTGAACCATGGAGAAAAGGCACATATCTTACTTCAGGTCTTTTAGTTCCTTCTCAAGACAATGACCAATTCCCTCTCTGGGGGTCTTTTTCTTTTCCTTAGAAAGCTGATACCCTGAATCAAGATGCATTAGAAAATGCTGTATGTAAGAAATAAATTTGCAATAAGTGATCAAACGAACTTGTAAGTATTTCTACTCAAGTTCTAAATACATCTAAAGCCATATTGCTAAAAACAAACATTCCAGAGAGATCCAATCTCTCTTAGAATATCACTAGTTCAAAGTAGAAATCTACAAACCCCATCTCCATGTCAGTTCAGTGCGGGCATAAGAAATTTTTTAAATCTTGGTTTGAAGAGGAGTGTAGTTGTGCCAAGGCCCCAGAGATTGCCACACACCAAATTGCCAGAGGCAACAATAATCAGGAAGAGTTTATTCTTTAAAAATTGAATATAAAAACTTCTTGAGAAGAAGAAAACAGGCCAGCCAACTGGTCAGATCAATTTGATCTAGTCAATTTAACTTCACAACAATTCCATATTCTGGCTCACACCCTTCCTTGAAGCAACTTTAAGATGTGTGAACATCAATTCCCATGCTGGCTGGGAATTCTGGGAGTAGAAGTCCACACATCTTAAAGCCCATGTCACACTGCACCAACGGATGGAAAGAGGCCCGGAGAGAAACACTTGCCATCCGTTTGGTTAACGCGAATTCATCCCGTCTGTTACTCAACTGCATTATGTTTTTCATCCTCTCTATCTGTCCAGCATCCGTCGATTGAGGTTCCATCCGCCTCAAAAGGTTTTGAGCTCTCAAAACTTTTTGAGCGGAAAATGTATCCAACGCGTCCGTTCTGCAACCGCAACGGCATACGGGGAAATCCGTTCTACATTCTGTTGTCATTCCATTACCTATCCGCTATATCCACTAGGCATCCGCTGCGCATCCGCGCAACTCAGAATCCGCTCCTACGGAAAGCGGACACAGGAGAGAAGCAAAAACGGTTAACGCTAGATCTATGAACACGCAGCGTATAGTAAGCATGACGGAAGAAAGGATGAAACGGATGCAGGCTCAATACAAAGCACCTTTAAAACGAGAAAAAACGTTCCAGAGGACATCTTTGGCATTAAGATGCTAGAGGTGCTGAGGATGCTAGGGTGCAAAGGGACACCTATACTGCCTATAAAAAGGGGGAGAACTCACTGCGATCTCACTTTCAGTCCGCACCCCCTGCTGTGCAGACCCTCTGGCAGCCTTCATCTGGCCCTTGCTCTTTCCACAGCATCCATTGATGTCCACCCATGGATCGTAAACCACACTCCCTTTTGGTAAGCCACCATCGTTCTTGCACAAAGTAGTCTAAGCCATCTACAGGCTCTGTGAGTTGTTATACGGAAGAAAAGGAGGCGGCCAAGAAGCGTCTGGCAGTCCGAAGATGGATTCGGAGAAGATCCGAGTACGGACTGTACAACAAGCTGATGGTGAGACTGAGGACGTAAGACCCTCGTGCATTCCAGAACTTCATTGAGAATGCTCAGCCATGTTGATGAAGCTTGCTGGAGCGGCTGAGACCCAGTTGACCAAGGCAAACACCAACCTTCTGGCCCAGCCTGGACCCTAGGCTCAAGGTTGCACTGACTCTGCATCACCTGGCCTCCGGGACCACCTACAGAGCATGCAGTATGGCTGGGAGGGTGCCACGCACATCACCATCGAGCTTGTGGTCAGAGAAGTGGTGCAAGGCATCATCGAAGGAATACCTCGAGGAGCCTCCTCCAGTTGCCCCCTCCACTGAAGCAAGGCTGGAGAAGAAAGTTGCAGAGCAGTGGTATCAGAGGTGGGGCTCTCCCCCACACCGTTGGAGCCCATAGATGAGAAGCAAGTGGCCTGCAAGCTCCAGCAAGCGGGGTCCACTATTTCAACTACAAGGGTTCTTCAGCTTCATCTGCTTCGCCATGATCCAGATGCTACTACAAGTTCATGATACATCAATGCTTCAGGAGCAAACGGGTCAGCTTCAGATGCCCAAGTATACAACGCCGTACCTCAAGGAGGGGCTGGAACGCAACCTCATCATGGCTTCCCAGATCCAGAACCCCTGAACACCAAACAGACGAAGCATGTCCCTATTTATCATGGGTGATGACCCTTCTCCCTCAGAACCTACCTCATGAAGCAATAAACTTCCAGACTCCTCACCCATGAGAGAAATCTTCAACTACAGGGCTGTCCAAGGCAAGTTCAGTTTGGTGGAGAACGCCTTTGGCATCCTGGCCAACAGGTTCCAGGTACTTCTCACCACCATGCAGCCATCGCCCAGAGACCGTGAGGAGGATTCGTGGAAGCTTGCTGACATCCTGCACAAGTCCTCCATGCGCATGTCTCATCACACTGATGAGATTTGGGCCTGATGTTGGTGTGGCCTACAATGAACAGGGCATTTAATAAAAGAGTTGAGTTTATGTTGACGTGTGGATGAATGATTACATTATTATTGATAATGGACCATAGGTGTGGCACCTGGAGGGTGGACCATAACCAATCCCCTATGCTTGCACTGAAGGTTTATCTTATCCACAGCTATTACCCATCCCAAAGTATCCTGCCCATCCACAGCTATTACCCATCCCAAAGGTATCCCTGCCCATCCCACAGCTACTTCCATCCCAAAGGATATCCCTGCCCATCCCACAGCATATCCTTACCCATCCCACAAGCATGCAAAGGCTTAAAACATTTCTAAAAGTTTCCACCAAGACTTTATTTAATAAAATAAAGTAGCAAGCTGTGTGAAAGCAAAGATAATCTTTATTAATAACATGCTGTAAAAGAAAAATGACCCAAGTCCAAGTGTCCAAAGCAAAAATAAAGTCAACAGGTAGCCACCCAGTCTCTGGCACTCTTCTTGGTCACTCAGAGGCATGCCCAGTCTCAGGGGTGAAGGGGTCCAGCTATGTGGAGGTGGCTGCTGCTGGGAGTGCTGATCTGAAGCGCCACTGGGTGCCTGCGCCCCGAGAGGACAACAGGGGCAGTGCGTGGTTGCGGAAGCTCTCAGACAGCTGGCTCCTTCCCGTGATGTTGAGGGGTGAGGAGGAGCACTGTAGTGGAGCTGTCTGTCTGCAGGACTGGTGAGACTGGCGTCGGTGGCATCCGGTTGCGCGTGGGTGGCATCGTGGCATCAGTCGCACGGTGGCGTTCGATGTACCTGTGCTAGCAACTGGAAGGGCTGCCTGTGCTGCTGGACCTCCTGGTAGCTGAAGCCTTGGTAGGGTAAGCCTGTGGAAAGCCTTGGACAGGGCAGTCGACATCACCTGGGTGGAGGAGCAGGCTGGACTGGTGGGAGCAGGTTCATCTGGGTCTGGAGGGTTGTGAAGATCGTGATCTGTCCTTCACCACCTCGGTACTGGGTTCTGACATGTTCATGAGGGTCTGGTTGACATAGGTGAGGGAAGGGCTTGCGGTTGGAGGATGGCGGGCGTCGGTGTGTTACCAGCTGAGAGAGGAGATCTACGCTGCTCCTGCTGGTGTCTCTTATCTCCAGCAGGACAGTGTGGCTCTGCCCCTCCGGTTTGCCTCTCTGCCTTTCTGTGAGGTGAGCTGGGGGTGGATGTGGGTTGGGCTGTGTGGAAGTGCCGTCTCCTTTCTCCCACTGCATCAGGGGTCCTCCATGCACTCCGCACGCGGTAGTGAAGCTGTTAGGGGGTCTCCGTCATGGCACGCTCCACAATACCGCCTGGATACAGAGTTGACTCTTTGCAGAAGAGACTGGCTCTCTCGCAGGCTGCCTGAGAGAGGGGATTGTGAGAGGGGCTGCTCTCGGTGGCCGGTCTCACCCTCCAAGACTGCACTTGGCCATCACGTAGGTCTCTCGGTTGTCGCAGCTTGACCGCGGGCCTGGCCAGATTTCTTGAGGTTCAGCTTCCGTACCAGGTGTGCATGTGCTTCCCCCAGCCGAGGAGCACCTCTGAAGTGTAGCCCAGCTCTCCGCCTTCTCTCTCCAAGCAGCCTGCCTTCCTTCTGGTGTCACGATTAGAGCCTATGTCCCTTCCGCCATAGATACTCATTCTCCCTCAGCCACTCAGCACGTCCTCCTCATGTTCCTCTTTCTATTGTCTTCCTCCTCTCCCGTTCACGCGTCTGCCTCTTCCTCCCTTTGGCAGGGCCATATCAGGCCCTCATCAGAGGCTTCGAGTTCTCAGGGCTGCTCCACCACCACCAGCGCAGCAGCCAGCAACAACAGTAGCAGCAAAAGCAGGATCAGCAAAAGCAGCAACCAGACAGGCCAGAGACAGCCAGCCAGGCACAGCAGGACCAGAGCAGCACCAGGAGGACAGCAGGACAAGAGCAGCGCCAGCAGAGTAAGCACCAGCAAAGAAGGCACCAGGAGCACGCCACAGAGCACCAGCAACAGGCAGCAGACCAGCAGAGTAAGCACCAGCAGAAGCAACCAGCACCAGGAGCAGTGCACAGAGAGTAAGCACAGCAGAAGCACCACCACAGAAGCAACATCAGCAGAAGCACCACCACCAGAACAGCATCAGCAGAGTAGCACCAGCAAGAAGCTCCACCTTTCAGAAGCAGCATCAGCAGAAGCACCACTCCAGAAGCAATCAGCAGAAGCCCCAGCCACCAGAAGCAGCATCAGCAGTAGCCCAGCACCAGAAGATCAAGCACCGGGCAGCAGAAGCCCCAGCAGAAGCAGAGTCAGGGCCAGGGGGTGGAGGGTTGGCCTGTCCCTCTTGCCAGGGCTGGCAGCAGCATGGCAGAGGCTTCGTTCTTCCCCATGCGTTGTTGGGTTGCTGGTGGTGGCTGGCTGGCTGGAGAGCTGTGTCTGGAAGCAGGTCTTTCTCTGAATGGTGACCCTGCTTAGGGCTGCTTTCCTTTATATCTTGCGGCGCTGACGCATGCATCCTCCCCGGCACTGCGCAGTGAACGCTAGGCATCGCTAGCGCTTCGCTCTGCCATCGCTTCATCCGCTCAGCATCCGCTGCTGCATCCGCTTCATCACGGTCGGGTCCACTCTGCATCGCTCTTCCGTTCCGCGTCGCTTTCGCTGCGCTTCCCCCGGAAGCTTGCAGATGTTCATCCACTCTCATCCGCTTCCATTCCGCATAGACTTCCCATGGAGCATCTGACTTTCCATTCCGCCCTCGTCCTCCCCCCGGCTCCGTTCCTTTTCCGTGTTGTCCGCTCTGGTTATGCGAATTTTTGCCCCTTTTGAGAGCGGTACAATGGATGGAACATTTTTCTCATCCGCTGTGTCCTTTTTACAAACGTTTTGCATCCGTCGGCCAGTGTGACAGGGCCTTTAAGAAGCTGTGTTGAAAAGTACTGGTCTAGAGGATGATGTAAATATACAAAAATATTTATTAGCTCTGGTAAATGGGGGGTAAAATAAAGTATTCTTGTTGCCTTTGCAATGGAACCTTTCTATCCTTCAAACTCCTAAGGACATGAGAAAGCCACCTGAGGCAGGAGATTTGTATGTTTCAAAAATACAACAAAATTGCTCAAACTATTGGCTGCTGTTACACTTTGATTTCTGGAGAAAAGGAGAAGCATTTCTGTGATTTTATAACAAAAAGAAAAAGAAAAAAGAAAAACAACCTGTCCTGGATAACATGAAGAGGGTGAGCTTCATTTACTGCTGCATTGGAGAAAGCTGTTTCTTGGGACTGACCCTGCCTACAAAGAGACTTGTCATCAGTCTTGCATGCTTTCCTGGAAGCTGATTCTAAAACAAGTTTTTTAAAATGCTCTTGCCTGAATTTCCTCACAGTGGAAAGATAAACTGCCTGTGGTTTAAACTCTGTAGCTCCACAATGTGGACTATATAAAGCCTCAGCCAATGTAAACCACTCCTCCCACCTTCCTCTTGTGCTGTAAACCTGCAGCTGGGCCCTCCCAGCAGTGAGCTTACTGTATAGCACCGCAGGCCATTGTGTCACCCTCCAATGGAAACTGTCCACATTGACTGCACCTATAAAGAAAAGGAAGAGACAAGCTATAATTTAGGGACAAATGAAAAGGCATTCATCTTTATAATTATGGCAAACAATTCAGGTAAAGTTTGTGTTTACATAACACCTGTAATATTAGCCACACATGCTTTTGAACAAGAGAATTGTCTAATTCAAGATAACAGTGATTACCATTTGAATGAGTCAGTGTTTGTGGTAGGTTGAAAAGGCTCCACTATAACTTCTGGTGCAACTTTCCCCTGTTAAGTGAAAAGGAGCCCTTCGTGGAGGGGCTTTGCTCCTCTCCTGTGTTATAGCAATAGACTGGAAAGGTTTTCATATAGGAAGCAGCTTCTGAAAGACAAGTGTCTGCTTTGAATAGGAAAATGAGTCACATGTCTTATGAAGCAAAAGGCAATACAATTAGTCAGTGAATCTCTCTTGTGCTCCTCATCACAATTGTGGATAACTTTTTAAAATATTTATCATGCTTGGTTTTATTTTTAATGCCATGTTTCCAGTTCACATATTTCCACAAAAATAAAACACCAAAATTTAGCCCTGCAGTAAAAAAAAGAAAGAAAATTTATTGTAGTACTCTTAAGAAACTTTTTTCTCACATTTGCCATTACAGTCTCTTGAAATGGGAAAGGAGCATGGAGCAGAAAGTAATGGGAATGTTCTTTCCTTAATTGGAGATGATTTGAACGAATTTATGGGAACCCTCTGTCCCAATCCCTAAATTCCTTCCTGTCATTTTCTATGGTAAGAAAAAAAGAGTGATCTGTCCATGACTTCCCTATTTGATTTTTTTGGGGTATTTTTAAAAAAAACAAAACACTGCCATACTGAGAAGCAAAGAATCAATCTCTGGATTCATTTTTTTTTCTTTCTGGGATGGTGGAATTAAAAATAAAATAAAATTGACAAATGTTTGCTAAAGGATAACAAATTTGGGAAAACATGTAGAATATGGTTTCTGGATTCATTCTTAACCCTTTTACTACTGTGTTTTCCCCAAAATAAGACCCTGTCTTATATTTTTTCCCCACCAAAAAAGGCACCTGGTTTTATTTTCGGGGGAAGTCATCCACTGACTAACTTGCACAGGTCACCCCGGCCTCCTTTTTGCTGTCAGAAGCTTTCAGGAACCTGCCTTACCAGCCCAGTTCTTCTGCAGTTGGCAAGGCTTTCCTGAAGGCCTCTGCAGCCTATAACTGAACTCTGGATTGATTCAGAGCTTTGTTATCAGCTGCAGAGGCCTTCAGGAAAGCCTTGCCAGCTGCAGAAGAACTGGGCTGGCAAGGCAGGTGTCGGGGTGTGTGAAGCCTGGCTACAATTGTCCAAAGGTAAGTAGTAGAGCAGCTCCAGTCCCACTTCCCTACCCTAGCTTAATTTTTACCTGTCCACTCTGGAGTGGTGGGATCTTAATTAGGGCTTATTTTGGGGGATAGGGCTTATATTGGCGCATGTGTAAAAAATAAAGCTAGGATTTACTTTCGGGGTAGATCATACTTTCCAAGGAAACAAGGTAGCAGTATACCTTACCAGTATACCAGTCAGTTGGAAAGTATAAAAAGTCAGGTGAACTTAGGCACATCCTAGGGGACCAAAAGAAAATGGTAAGTTTGCCTTTTAATATTTTTTTTACTGAGCATATTCAGACCTGCCAACCCCGATAAAGGAAAATCTGGAGACCCATGAAAAAAAATCTGGAGATTCTATAAAAAATAGTGANAACTAGCCTCGTTCCCAGGGCCTACTCCCCTTTCAAAATAACGGACAGACACGAAGAAAAATGATTACCGTATATACTCGCATATAAGCCGATCTCGCATATAAGCCGACCCCCAAATTTGAAAAAAAAAAAAGCATTTTAAATTCGGCATGAGATTGAGGAGCCTTGTCGTGAGACCGTGAGAAATGACAAAAAATCGTGAGACTCACGGCAGAACCATGAAAGTTGGCAGGGCTGCATATTTATTGCATCAGACATTTCAAGGAAAGGCAGGTGCAACTTTGGCAGCCATTTTGTAAGATGATTTAAACATACCCCAATATGAGTGGGAGAATGCACTGATATCTAGAATGACTTCATATTTCAAAAATTAAACCTGATACACAATTTAATTCAAATTGGAAACCATTCTTAAATTAAGATTCAAAATGGATTTGTACCACATCCAAAATGTAGCTTTCTCTCATATATATTTTAGTTTTACAGGAGTTTTAAATTAGAACCAATTTTACTAGTATAGTTAGAATATATTGCAGTTCATGATATATAAGAGCTGATTTTGTTTCCAGGGGTGGGATTCTACTGGTTCGGACCAGATCGGGCAAACCACTTGTTCCCATGTTCATCTTGTTCCGAACCGGTTTGCTGCAACTATCTATGGTTTATTTAACACTTAAGGATGATTTTTAAAGCTTTAAAATGATATTACATATTTAGTTATTGACAATGATATAGCAGAAAATGGTAATCTCTATTATATTTGTAACTCTCTTTTTATTCAGTTGTATCCTACTCTTTAGCTCTTCCTTTTGTTCTTTTTCCCTTCCTGTTTATATATTTTCTGTAACGTGTCTAATAAAAATATTTTAAAAATAAATGAGTCCACAAAAATATGCTTCATATACAGAAAGATTGAGCACAGCCCATAATGTTTACCTAGTCTTGCTTCAGGCAAAATGACAGAGCCATCGTAGACAGCAAATACAGGGTCTCTGAAAAGCCAGACAATTGTTTTATTTGTATTATCAGGGTTGGGGAAGCAATTTTGTGGTTTTTCTTGCCTTATGTGACAAAATATTTTGCTTGGCTCTGTGTACTACACAGTTTTACTTGGGTCACCATTTTCTTCCTTGCCTCTGGTAGCAATACGCCTTGGTGAAATATTCTGAGATGAACACGCAAAATCATCTGGGTCTTTTCAGTTGGGTAGCTGACTCCTCACTCTGGTACTAGCAGTCTGCGATTCCCATGTTCTCCCAGGCAGCATACAATTCAAATATATGTATTCAGGGGTGGGATTCAAAACTTTTAACAACCGGTTCTGTGGGCCTGGCTTAGGTGGTGGGTGTGGCTTGGTGGTCATGTGATTGGGTGGACATGGTTTGGTGATCATGTTATTGGCTGAGTGTGGCCAAGTCAATATCACTCACATCGAGGCACGCCTCCCCTCGCCTGGCCTCTCATGATTGTGGAGATGCTGCAACAGTCATAAGTGTGAAAAATGGTCATAAGTCACTTTTTTCAGTGCCTTGACTGGGAAAGGCTGCCTCTGCTGTGGGAGTCCTCGTACTCGTAGGCCTGGGTTAGGGTGAGGCTGTTGGAAAAGCCGGGAAGGGCTGTTGGACTCAGGCGCGCTCCCAACCCCGCCTGGGGTGGAGGAGCAGACCTGGACTTGGGTCAGAGCAGATTCCAGCTGCGCCGGTGGAGGGTTGTGCAGAAGTATTGTGATCTTCTGTTTCATTCACTGTACTGGGCCTCGGGCAGGGTCCATGAGGGATCTGGCCTCACGTTAGTTGATGAAAGGCTTTTC
The DNA here is from genome assembly GCA_004320025.1 of Laticauda laticaudata. Taxonomy (NCBI): domain Eukaryota; kingdom Metazoa; phylum Chordata; class Lepidosauria; order Squamata; family Elapidae; genus Laticauda; species Laticauda laticaudata. Next base: position 34,845 of record BHFT01029493.1, read on the forward strand.
CGGTTTCGAGGATGGGGATGTCGCTGTGGACCAGCTGAGAGAGAAGATCTGTGAGTGTTTTTGATTGTGTCACCTTAATCTCCAACAGGAAACAGTGTGAGCTCTGGCCCTCCAGTCCTGCCTCCTTTGCCTGCTTTCTGTGGGAGGTGGAGCTGGGGTGGGGGTGGGTTGGTCTTCTCGTGGCTGACGCTCTTCCTCCATTTTTGAGGACCAGGATTCCTCCACGTTCTCTGGGCCATTGGAGTGGCAGCTGTGGGGGGTCCTTTGCCATGGGGCCCTCAAAGGCCAGGCACCTGCACTGGACCCAGTGTAGCTGTCTCCTGGCTGGAAAGGAGGACTGGCTGTCTTGTGGAGCTGTCTGAGGAGGTGAAGAGGGGTGTCAGAGGCTGCTCCTCAAAGTTGCAGACCTTCATCCCAGGGAAGCTTCCCACTTGGCCATGGACCCATAGTCTCCCAGTCAGTGAGCTTGACAGTGGCCTGCCCGGATTTCTTCAGGTGCAGCTTGCAACATTACCAGGTGTGCATTGTGCTTCCAACATCCAAGGGGTACATCTGAAGTGCCCCAGGCTCTCTGCCTTACTCTCTCCAAGGCTGCACTGCTTTCTCTTGGTTGTTGCGATCGAGAACCGTGGCCCGTCTCCACGGTACTCATTCTCCCTCAGCTACTTTCCAGGCACTCCTCCCATGGGTCTTCAGGAAATGGAGTAACTGTTCCTCCTGTCCTTCTCCTTGCCTTCCTCTTACTCCTCTGGGCAGGGCGGCTTCAGGGCAGCAGGGCCTTAGGGCTTGAGTCAGCCAGGGCTTGAGGGCCTGGGGCTGGTCCACCCACCCAGCCAGAGCACCAGCAGCAGGGGAGAAAAGCACCAGCAGACAGCAGGAGAAGCACCAGCAGCACCAGCAGGAGGAAGCACCAGGCAGCACCAGCAGGGAGAAAGCAAACCCAGCAGCAGCAGCAGAGAAGTACCAGCAGCTTTTCCAGAATCAGTGATGCGGAGGTGGGATGTTGGTTCTGTCCTTCCTTGCCAGGCTGGGCAAGAGTAGTGCCACAGACTTCTCTTCTTCCACCTTGACTGAATGGAAACCATGGTGTTTTCTTTTTCAAGATTATGGGCAGGCACGTCTTCACTCTGATGGCTGACTGCTTGCGAGGCTGGATCATCCGTTTATATACCGCGGGAGGCTAGACAGCAATTCATCCTCCACCGCATTGCGCAGTGAATGTTTTGCAATCCTGCTATGCATCACTATGCATCCGCTTTAGCTTCAACCCCTTAATAGGCATCCGTTTGATGCATTCCACATTTCACCCCCGCTACGCATCCCACTTTCCTTAGTCCTACTCAAAACCCCCATTGCAATCCCACTCGCAATTCTCCCCCGGAAAAGCCTTTCAGATGTGTCATCCGGCCCTTCCATCCACTTGTTTCATCCGCTAGGGCTTCCCTATGGAACATCCCCACTCTTATGGCTACCCCGCGCCATTCCCGATACACCTTTTTCCCGTTCTTTTCCATTCTGGTTTATGCAATTATTGGGGCACTTTTGTGGGGGATTAACAACGGGATGGAGCCCACCCGCTGAAATTTTTTGCTCGTCCACTGTTGTCCTTTTTGCATAGTTTTGCATCTCCGTCGGCCCAGTGGGACCTAAGCCTTAAGGTCAATAGTAGATAAGTCTTAAAGGGTTAACGTTTTTGGGGAGAGTCGGGGTTTAGGGGGAATGGAAACCCACAAGAGGTCAGGGTATTAGGAGTATTCCAGACATTGACCCACTCTGTTTGCTGAAGGCTATACCGTCAATCAAGTTTGGTGAGGTTTAACCGTTGGGTTTGTATCTATTGTGTACTCTTGTTTGTGTTCTTATGGTTGAAGCTGAAGTATTCATTGATCAGGGTAAAATCAGAAATGTATTGATTTTATTATTACCATACTTTAGTAGATCCAGACCCGGAAGACGGGACGATAATTCAGAAGGTTTTTCTAGTATTTCAAGTCTTGGTGGCTAAGGTTAGAGGAGTGGAGAACTTCTTCTTGTGGGAAATATTTCTGGACTTTCTCCACTGTGCTAATATCAGATACGTAAATGCTGGGTCCAGACTTGATGGGCTGGATTCGCGTATTGGTCCAGCAAAATGTTTTTGGCATGCTCCAGTTAGGTTCGATATGATATTACCAAGAGAAAAAGCTAATAAGATTAGGTTTAAACAAACTCTTAATTGGCCTCTTTTGGTTTATGTAGTTAAAGCAGTGGGACTCTAGGCCCACTTAAAGATCATTAGACGACTTTGTGCAGGATTCCAAGGGTCCCCTTACAAAGTGGAATCAATTTCAACAAGGTGCCTTGACTATTCAGCTTTATTTTATTTTCTGATTATTTTTTTGGGCAATATGTAAGACAAAAGCATTTTTATTGTTGAGTTTTGAAATTGCATTTGTTTGACCATTCTGATAACCCATACCTTTTTGGAAGCGGGTAGAGTAGCAGTATTGTCTGTGGTATTGAACAGCTTTTACATCATCAGGGCAAAGAGGAACGTAGTTGCTCTTTAATATGATCACAGAGGTCCCATTATTGTAGAGATAGAGAGGTTAGTTCCTAGAACAACTGGCTTGGGGGACACCCACTATGGACAGGTTACAGGAATTTGATTATAGGACACTCACCAATTTTGACCATGAAGTTGCAGTTAAGAAAACACATGTTGTTTTAGCCATACGGATAACAATACCGGGGGTGGGGATTTCTACCAGTTCGGCAAGCCTATTGGCTAGAAACCAGTTGTTTTAACATTCTAAGCAGTTCAGAAGAACAGTTGTTAAGAAGAATTTACTGGCGCCTAAACGGACCTAATCCCCTAAAGGGAAGGCAGGAAGGGAAACATTTCTGGTGTTGTTTACAAGAAAACTGCCCTAATGCCCCTCTCCGTTAACCCTTTTTACATTCTTGGACCACAGGACTAGACTTTGCTGTCTCAGGAACAATCCTCGGGTTTTTTCCCCTTCCTTTGCTGGTACTTGGCTTTTGTGGAGTGACCATTTAAGTTACCAATCGGC